>JARQZK010003819.1:22500-82170 GCA_030704885.1 Cynegetis impunctata
GATTTTTTTATAGAAATTTACATTATAATTAACATGTAAAAATGACCAAGACTGGTCTCGAATCGGCCTAGCCTATATACTTTATATATATATATATATTTATATATATATATTATATATATATATATATATATATATATATATATATATATATATATATATATATATATATATATATAATATATATTATTATATATATAAGTAAGAATTATTCGTGTTAAACGGAAAACACGCCCGTGGTTATAAAATTAAGTGAACTAGGACATTTATTTGAAGCTAATCAAACAAACCTCCTAGCGGAGCTGGTTATAAGAGTTCACGAAGCATCGAAAATATCAACATCTACCCCAGACGGTAATTGTTCGAAATGTTAATTTGTTTATCAAAATCGATGGAAATTGATAGACATATCTGTTTCGCCCTTATCGGGCTCATCAGTATCATCCATCCACCAAGAGGTGATAACCAAACCAACATTTCAAATGGTCAACATATTTCTTCTAGTAACTCCATGACATATAAATATGACACAGCGCACCAGTCGAAACAATTGAACCAATCTTTCAGAACAGAAGAAAATATTTCGGCAACGGAGAACTAGTTACGTCCGGAACACACGAAGGTGGCTACCATATTCGCTGAGCAAGAGTAAAAGCTGACACATCAATTCGATGTGATTCAACATTACACACCGCAGGCAGCAATCGCCCCAAATTTTATCGCAATGGCAAATGAATATAAGTAGAATTACTTCGTGTTAAACGGAAAACACGCCCGTGGTTATAAAATTAAGTGAACTAGGACATTTATTTGAAACTAATCAAACAAACCTCCTAGCGAAGCTTGGTTATAAGAGAGGTTCACGAAGCAATCGAAAATATCACTTCTACCCCAGACGGTAATTGTTCGAAATGTTAATTTGTTTATCACAATCGATGGAAATTGATAGACAGACTGTTTCGCCCTTATCGGGGCTCATCAGTATCATCCATCCACCAAGAATGATAACCAAACCAACATTTCATACGGTCATACATATTTCTTCTAGTAACTCCATGACATATAAATATGACATCGCGCCACCAGTCGAAAACAATTGAACCACATCTTCAGAACAGAAGAAAACATTTCGGCAACGAGAACTAGTACGTCCGGAACACACGAAGTGGCTACCATATTCGCTAAGCAAGAGTAAAGCTGACAAATCAAATCGATGTAATTCAACATTACACACCGCAGGCAGCAATCGCCCCGAATTTTATCGCAATGGCAATTGAATATAAGTAAGAATTATTCGTGTTAAACGGAAAACACGCCCGTGGTTATAAAATTACGTGAACTAGGACATTTATTTGAAAATAATCAAACAAACCTCCTAGCGGAGCTGGTTATAAGAGTTCACGAAGCATCGAAATATCAACATCTACCCCAGACGGTAATTGTTCGTTGCCGAAATGTTTTCTTCTGTTCTGAAAGATGTGGTTCAATTGTTTCTAACTGGTGGCGCTGTGTCATATTTATATGTCATGGAGTTACTAGAAGAAATATGTATGACCGTTTGAAATGTTGGTTTGGTTATCACTCTTGGTGGATGGATGATACTGATGAGCCCCGATAAGGGCGAAACAGTCTGTCTATCAATTTCCATCGATTGTGATAAACAAATTAATATTTCGAACAATTACCGTCTGGGGTAGATGTTGATATTTCGATGCTTCGTGAGCTCTTATAACCAGCTCCGCTAGGAGGTTTGTTTGATTAGTTTCAAATAAATGTCCTAGTTCACTTAATTTTATATATATATATATATATATATATATATATATATATATATATATATATATATATATATATATATATATAATATATGAAATTGTGTTTTGAAAAGTCATGAAACGAAAAACTAATTTTTTGTTTTCACTGAACCAACTAAAATTGTCAATAGTTGCATATGATTTAGTCGAAACAATCAACATTTGTTGCTGAAAACAAAAGAAATTTTAAGAAACATTTAGTAACATTTTGGAATATTTTCGAAAACACGCAACAGCAATAAAAATGTTCCACAAGATCCACAATCTTCCTCGAAGTTCCTCTGGTGGAACTGTAGCTTTACACCTTCAGAATATGAGCATATGATCTTGTACTATGTACTAGTAATAAAATTAATCATTTAATAAGAAATGAAAACCCATTTGTGACAGAAGACGAATACCATCCCTCGTTGGAATTTCTTTGTCATGTTGATACCACACATTATTTAAAAAACAAAACGAACTCATTCATGTTCAACTTTAAAAAAGCCAACTATGATGTAATAACTGATAGGTTTGAAGCAATAGATTGGGTTATATTTTATCAAATTGTAAACAATATTATAAAGGAAAATGTTCCCGAGACAAAAAGAAATAAAAAATTTCCTTTTTACTTTTCAATGAAAACTATTAAAATGATCAGAACAAAATAAAAAATACATAAAAAGTGGAAGACTCATCAGAACTTGAATGATTTTCGTCATTTCAAAAACTTAAGGTCACTGAGTAGAAAACTTATATTTTCGGATCACATGAAATATTTATAAAAAAATAGAGGATGAGGTTGCTAATTGTTCGAAAAATATTTTAGGCATGTTGCTCGCAAGAAAAAACACTCCCGTTTTCCTGTCGAGATGAGTCTTGGACTTGAAACAGGCAATAACTCGAAGGACATATCCGAGCTTTTTGCTAAATTGACTCAACTTTTGAATACATTCTAAATTTATATATAGGCCAAGCTACAGAGATTTTTTCATGTAAAAAGTGTTAGAAGAAAACAGCTCCGCCATTGTGTGTAAAATAGTTCCACATGATACAGTGATATGTTTTTCACTCGACTTTATTATTTATAACTTTGTTATTAACATTTTTATGCAGATAATCGCGCTTTTTTTTGTTGTTCGCTTATAAAATTGAAACTATCAGAGTGATCGTGATGATGTCAATAGACTTATTGTAGAAAATGAAAAGACGAAAAAAATGAGAGGTCGGACGACTCGATCAGACCCTTAGTTTAAAGAAAAATTGGAATAAACCGTCCAAAATGCAGTTTTTTCAAAAGTTCATAACTCGGTTATTTTTTGAGTTGTAGCGTAGATCCTCCGGTTAGTATTATTTATCAATTTAATCTTTATGTGTGCGAAGAGCAGGAACTGTCCGATGCATAGTTTTGATCTGTGGCAATTTGATTATGTTACCATGCAATTTTCCAGCAGACCTGAATGCGAAAGATATGGTCTGATTTCAATTTACTAAAAAGATTTTGAAACTAGAATTCTCATAGTTCAAAACGTTCATCTTGATTTTCCATTAAAAACGCTGAGAAATATGTTGAAAATGAAGCTGAACATGACGAAAAAGGACCGAGCGCGTAAGAGTAGTTGAAGAGTGGGGGTAGAGCAGCAGGCAAGGAGAAGTATGACATTCGAAAGCGTCGACATTTTGAACGTGACAGTAATTTCTAAACGTTGTCAGATAATAATTGTAAACCCCCACTCTTCAACTACTCTCACGCGCTCGGCAGTTTTTTGTCATGTTCAGCTTTATTTTTAACATATTTCTCAGCGTTTTTATGAAAAACCAAGATGAACGTTTTGAACTATGAGAACTCTACTTTCAAAATCTTTTTAGTAAATTGAAATCGGACCATACCTGTCGCATTCAGGTCTGCTGGAAAATTGCATAGTAACATAATCAAATGGCCACAGCTCAAAAACTATGCATCGGACAGTTCCTGGTCTTCGCATGAATGAAGCTCATATCAATAACTACTACTGGCCGGAGGATCTACGCTACAACTACAACAAAAAATAACCGAGTTATGAACTTTTGAAAAAACTGTATTTTGGCCGGTTTTTTCCAATTTTCCCTTCGACTGAGGGTCTGATTGGGTCGTCTGACCTCTCATTTTTTTCGTCTTTTTATTTTCTACAATAAGTCTATGGACACCATCAAGATTACTCTGATAGTTTCAATTTTATAAACAAAAAACTAAAAAAAGCGATTTTTTGCATAAAATTGTTAATAAAAAAGATATAAATAATAAAGTCGAGTGAAAAACATATCCCTAGATCATGTGGAACTATTTGACAAACAATGACGGAGCTGGTTTTCTTCTAACACTTTTTGCACAAAATGCTCACTCTAAATCTCTGTAGCTTGGCCTAATAGTAGGGATTATTTGCCGAGTATTGTTCTTAGATTGGATGAAGTAATGACTGCATTAAAAACCATATATTGTTCTAAAGGTACTGGGCCAGACGCTATTCCTCCAATATTGCTAAAAACTTGTTTACAATCTTTGGCCCTCCCCCTACTCCACATTTTCAATTTTTCATTGAGCACCGCAACATTTCCAGAACAGTGGAAAATCTCATCAATCACTCCGGGGCATAAAAGCGGTCCAATCAATAATATTGAAAACTATAGGCCAATTAGCATTATGTCCGTTATCCCGAAGGTTTTTGAATCATTGGTTTATAAATATATTTTCAATCATATTAAAACCATAATAATTGAACAACAACACGGTTTTTACAAAGGAAGAAATCTTGAGACTTTTTCCGAGTATCTTCAAGAATGTTTGGATCAAAAAACTCAAGTTCATGTTATATGTACTGATTTCAAAACAGCCATTGATATAATAAATCATGGGATGTTGCTGCGGAGGCTTGCTGAGGTGGGCATATGCGGTGACCTATAGAGGTGGATCTCCTCTTATATAAGTCGAAGGTCTCAATTTGTAAAAGTAGATGACATTCGATCTGCCATATTCCGCAGTACTTCAGGGGTGCCCCAGGGTTCACATCTGGGACCACTGTTTTTCATTATATTTTCAAACGATATAGAAAAATATTTTAAATATTGCAATTTCCTACTTTATGCCGATGACCTCAAATTATATAGAGCAGTTAAAGGAGTGGAGGACTTTGTTTTGATTCAGCGGGACATAGATAGATTGTTAAATTATTGTGCAGAAAATGGTCTCTTCCTGAACTATGACAAATGTCACAAAAATTTTTTCAGTAGAAATGTGCATCTTATGGACCATCAATACACCATGGCGGATTATTCTCTTTTGCAAGTAGACCATATTTTGGATTTGGGAGTGATTTTTGATAGAAAACTTGTATTCGATCAGCACATCGAACGTCTTTTGGGAGATGTAAATAGGTTGCTGGGGTATTTCCTTCGACACTGTAGGACTTTCAGAAATAATAAAACTTTCTTGATATTATATTTTTCATTCATCTATAATCGGTTGAATTTTGCATCAGCAGTTTGGAATCCTCAATACAAGTATTGTAAAGAGAGAATTGAGAGAGTACAGAATAAATTTCTCAGATTTCTGGCCTTCAAAAATAATGTTACCTACAATAATCATGAGTACATATTCGAAAGAAATTTGGCATAATGAAACTGGAGAAGCGCCGAGAAATGACGGATATTATTTTATTATACAAAATTGTCAGCGGTTTACTCAGTATACCTAATATTCTGCAATCAATTCCATTCAGGGTCCCTGATATTAGGTTACGTGATAGAGATACATTTTATGCTCCTTTACGGAGAACAAATAGTGCACAGAATGCTCCCATTTCCAGGATGATGGCTTCATTTAACAACTTCTGCATAAACCTGGATCTTTTCAATATATCTCTCAATAATATGAATCAAAGTCTCAGGAATATTCTCTTATGAATAAAAAATTTTGTCACCTATGTATCAACTGTATTGTCAATATTTCATTTCCATTTTTAAATTTTAACATCGATGTATATGTCGTTCCGAAGAGGCGAATACTGTTTTTGGGTTTTTACCTGTTTGTATTCCACGTGATCATTAAATAAATAAATAAATAAATAAATACATAAATAAATAAATAAATGAATAAATATCATAAAAAATTATGTACCTACTTCAATAGAAGTGAATGGGTTCATAATATTTCCCTTCTACTCTTAACAGAAAGCATAAATTCCAGAAATTAGTAGTGTGGTCAGAAGCAAACTCAACTTTACAGTGAAAAGTTGTGTAATTCGATTAACAACGCGATGGCAGGCGTTATGCATGTGAAGGATATTAAACATTACAAGTCCCACTTACCGATACTTGCCAGTGATTGTAAGGGATTATACCGTTTCCTAGAAGAAAATATAAAGTAGCTAGCCACAGATTTTCAGGAACAAATGATGAAATTCTGTGAGGTGAGTTGTCGTCTGTTCAGAAAATGAAAATATGTCTGCACAATCTTAGTGATACGAGATATCAAAAAGGTATCGGTCCAGAAGTAATAGTAAGTCAATCTACGGTATGTTGAACTGTGAATGAATTAGCTGAAAAAATTATTGCGCAATCAAACGAATGGATCAAGTTGCCAAAGGCCAACAATGAAATGATAGAGGCATGTTTTGCAACTAGTATAACAAGAAACCCTTTCTAACTGTTGCTTATCTTATCTGAAGTGTTTTTCTGATTTCAGTATCTGTCAATAGAATATGAAGAGCATTTCGATAGTTGATGTTATTGAGTTCTTTACGAAATTATCCATTGATTGAATTTGATTCTATGATATCAAAGATAAAAAAAGTTATACACACCTGAAACATAAATTTCAGTCACATCTTTGCCATAACCTATTGAATTATTAGCTGAACATGTTATTTTTCCAGATTTCTTGAACGTTACTTTGAATTGTGAAATCAATTTAAAACCTTCTCTGAAGAAGTGGATATACTCTGGATTCATCTGAAATTTGAAGAAATAAACATAAACATATATGTAATCATTATTAGCTGAACATGTTATTTTTCCAGATTTCTTGAATGTCACTTTGGTTTGCGACAACAATTTAATACCTTCTTTGTAGAAGCTGATATACTCTGGTTTCATCTGAAATTTGATGAAATATACATATACATATATGTAATCATATCTGGAAAATAGGATTCACAGAACAGTTATAGACAGAAATGGTGAGATTTGCGCCTCCGAAGATAAGAAAGTGAAAACTGGGGTCCCGCAGGTAAGTATCTTGGGTACGCTCCTTTTCAATATATATGTAAATTATCTTCCAAGTTTCCTGGGCTTGTTGGATGTTGTTCTGTATGCAGACGATTCAAACTTCACAGTATCAGAAAGGGATGTCCGGCAGCCGACGTCTCAGCTCAAGCTCATTTAGCAGATGTGATTGAATGGTGTGACGGAAACCAAATGAAGCTTAACATGGATAAAACTGAAGCTATGTTTTATGAGACTTATCATTCAAATAGAATATTACCAGATACATTATTAACGGAAAGATAGAGAAATAACTCTGTGTTTTTCTGCTAAATTTCTTGGTATATATATTGACCATAACATGAGATGGGATACTCAATGTACATGTTCTGAGAGATAAGTTAACTGAACCTGTACTGAAGCTGATATATTCAGCAAATTTTGAATTATTATTTTCTGGGGTTACAGTAGAATTTTTGTGGATCAGAAATGGGCTATCAGGACAATCTTTCACCTGAAGAGTAAAACAAGCTGTCGTGGTGTTTTCAGAAAACATGGTTTTATGCCATTCATTGATATTTACATATATAAATGCATAATGTTCATGCAACAGCATCGAGAATTGTTTAAGAAATACGAAATTCATAATAATACTAGGAGGATGGATTGTTATTTTCTGCCAAAATATGGTCTTTCCTTAACCCAAAATCAGGTTGAATTCATGTGCTTAAAGCTCTACAAAAGATTGCCTAGAGCATACTGTACCTAATCAGATGTCAAACATTTCAATAATAAGATAAAAAAATTTATAATGGAATGTGAACCTTATGAATGTGATGAGTACTGCTCTTCAATTTGTGTAGACTCCTGAAATTATTTTGTGATGACCTATTTTCATTTTATTGTATCTCATTTGGAAATGAATAAATTTATTATTATATGTATATATATATATATATATATATATATATATATATATATATATATATATATATATATATATATATATATATATATACAGTCAAATCTGGATAAGCGAGAGTTCAAGGGAGCACAATCTCATTCTCGCTTATAGAGGTTTCTCACTAACCCGAGTTTCTCGCTAATGCAGGTACATGGGTAGCGTTTCTCTCTTATAGGGGTACGCAGCAATAACAAGTCACAGCAAGTACGAATGTAGTAAATATGTAATATGATAAAATTAAGTTATGTACATATATATTTTTAAATGCTTACGAAAACAAAACAAAAATTCATGTACTATGTAATTTTATTTTATTTGCACTCAAAAAAATCCGTCAATTTCGTTTGGGTTTCTGTTTTTGTATTTTGTTTTTCTCTAACTCATAAATTTTGTCGAATATTGCTTGATCAACAACCGCCGCGTATTCAAAGTACTGATGTACCGTCTCCAACGCATTTAAAGCTAGCTTCATTGGAATGATCTTTATTTCTGTTTCCGGAATCTGTGCCTCGTCTTCACTGTCATTTCCAGCAATACATGTGTTCACACAATTCCTAACGATATCGTCGTCGGTTTGTTCTCCAGCGGAAGTTACGTCGTCGTCAATTTGAACGAAATCTTCGAAGCTCGGCGTTAACATATTGGATTCGTGAGACACAAGCTTAGTCCATTCCTCGTTGCTAGGTCCAACTTCAACACCATTTTCCTCTGGCAGGTCTTGCTCATCTGTACTTTTCCGAAACCCAGCTTTCTTGAAGCAGTTTTTGACAGTAACGTCGCTGACTAAGTACCATGCTTTTCTAGCAAATTTCATAGCTAGAAGCACGTTAATGTCAAGGCTACTGTTCTCTTCCAGACTCGTAAGAATATGTTTAACGACTTCTCTGCGATAAAATCGTTTAAAAGTGTGAATGATGCCTTGATCTAATGGTTGAAGTTTACTAGTGGTGTTAGCAGGTAAAAACATTACTTTTACATTTGCAAGTGTTGGTAAGTCCGTATGGGCAGCACAGTTGTCAATGAATAGCAGAAATTTTTTCGGTTTATCTTCATTTGTTTGTCAACTTTTTTCAACCAATCTTTAAATAATGTCTTGATCATCCAAGCCTTTGTATTATTGGCATAATCAACGGGTAGAGTCTTGACACCTTTAAAACATCTAGGTCGCTTTGATTTTCCGATGATGAGAAGGGGTAGTTTGTCCGTACCACTCATATTTACACACTGGAGAAGTGTAAGTCGTTCCTTGCTTTGTTTTCCTCCATGGCATTTTTCGCCTTTAAACGTAAATGTTTTATCCGGAAGGCACTTAAAAAACAAAGCAGTTTCATCCGCGTTGTAAATATCGTCTGGTTCATACCCTTCTAAAAGATTTGGCAGATCTTCAGTCCAGTGGTTGCACACACCTTGGTCCACAGAGTTACTTTCTCCAGCTGCTTTTTTGAAAGCTATGTCATGACGCCTTTTAAAACCCTCTAACCAGCCGTTGCTAGCAGAAAAGTTCTGGATTCCCAGTTTTGTAGCAAACTCTTTTGATTTTTCTTTCAACAAAGGTCCATCTATGGGAACATTCTTATCGAGAGTTTGTTTTATCCATTCCAAAAGGCACTTTTCGATATTGGGAAATTCAGAAACTCTAGCCCTCTTAATATTTCCATGTCCATCAGAGCACTCAGACTTTATAGAGTCTTTTGATTTTATAATTTTATAATAGGTGGATTCTGGTAAATTAAACTCCCTCTGAATTTCATTTCGCGATTTTCCGGATTCAAACGCCTTCACTATTTTAAGTTTATCACTTAATGACAGTACTTTAATTTTCCGTTTTGACATGATGCAGAACAGAACTTTCCTTAGCAATTGATAACTATAAACTGAGTAAGTCCGACAAACAGGACGGTACACAGGCACACGTGTCCATTTGGAAAGAATGCGATACAACATTATTTAGTTCCACGAAATAGAATAGGTACAATATTGACGAGAATACAAAAACAATGGTAGGAGAAGTTCCACGAAAGTTAAGAATGAGTCATAAAATAGCACATGTTAAATTTGTGAATAAAGCTCGACTGTCGCTTATGAAGGTATAGATAAGTAGCAGTCTCACTTACGGAGGTCTATGAGGGAAAAACGACTCTCTCTGACAGAGGTTTCTGTTTCTCGCTAATAGAGGTTTTGGGAGCTTAAAATGACAGGGCCTGGCTATTACTCTCACTTATAGAGTTTTCTCACTTATACAGTTCTCACTTATCCAGGTTTGACTGTATATATATATATATACATATATATATATATATATATATATATATATATATAAATATATATATATATATATATATATATATATATATATATATATATATATATATATATATATATATATATATATATATATATATATATATATATATATATATATATATATATATATATATATATATATATATATATATATATATATATATATATATATATATATATATATATATATATATATATATATATATATATATATATATATATATATATATATATATATATATATATATATATATATATATATATATATATTTATTTTTCACTTGTATATAATATGTTTATTTCACCTTGGATACGGTTGCTATAAACACACTCATTTTGCCCTAGGCCATTATGCCCGCATTTGCGGGCATAATGAATTCAAAACGCCCGCTTATTGTACTAGGAGAAATGAAGCAAATTTCATTGATTAAATACCTCATAATCCTTGTCGTATACGACTCTGGATTTCTCCGGCAATGAATTATTCACAGCTTTGGCTGCATTTTCTATGATATTCTTGGGTAAATTCATTTTCATTTTCATTATTTCTATAAGACTACACAAAGAAAGCAGCATGACATTCACTGAATATGATGATAAAAATATTCACAAATGTCAAAATATCAACAAATGACATGCCTACTATGGGAAGGAAAATGGATAGGAGCCATGAAACGATTTTAAAATTGCTTTTTCATCATAATATAATAATTTTTTCGTGAAAAATAAAATCTTGTATGCACCGCGTGCGTTACTAGATCCTTATGCCCATCGGGCAACATTCATCCTCAGGGCATAATGATCCCCTCAGGGCATAATGATCTATATAACGCACTTGGTACATAAATAACTAATATATATTTATATATATATATATATATATATATATATATATATATATATATATATATATATATATATAGGGTGTAACTAAATAAGTGTAGAACATTTAAGGAGGTGGTTCCTCATCGAAAAAAAGATAGGATCTGTCATATAAAGAAACTTCATTGGAGCATCCCTTTTTAAGGGGGTACATAAAATTTGTATAACATTTTTTTTCACAAGCACTAAAAAAGTTACAATATTGAAATTAACCTGACGTTTCCTACTACCAAAAAGACACTTAGCCAGTAATTTATTTGGTTTACCTCATGGTTGTAAGGGGTGGAATCCGCAACCCTTGGAATTTATTTCCAATGTAACTTTTTGTCTTATTATTTGTTTACCATTTAAAAATTTATTTCCGATAGCCTGTTTCATTCTAAAGAAAAATTGTCATTTGAGTTTTTTGCTCAAAATAAACCAGTTCGCAGCAAAAAACTATTTTACGAACAACTACAGATATACATCGTCATAAATGCGAAAATACGAAACTAATCTATCTAGTAGGTCGCTTTTAGCGATAGTGACAATTGAATTGGTATGACGCTGACAGTTTTTGAATTTTTGAAATTGAATTAATACTAATTGTGTGTTGTTGTTCTGTTCTTAATTTGTTTCTTTAATAATTCACTTGTTATTAGAATGGCATACACAAATGAGGAAATGACTGATATGCATTACGTTTACGGACTGTCGCAGGGGAATGGGTTAGAAGCTTCTAGAAGATATGCTGAAATGTATCCTCAACGGCAGTATCCTTCACTTAGAATATTTGCCCGACTTCATCAACGATTACGAGAATATGGTTCATTCGACGGAAAAACGCAGGATTGTGGTCGCCATCGAGAAGTACGAACACCACAGCTTGAGGAAGCAGTACTCAATTTGATTGAAGAACAACCTACTACCAGTACTAGAAAGATTGCTTTCCAGCTAAATGTTGATCATATGACGGTATTTCGAATTTTAAAGGAACAATTCTTATACCCTTACCATCTGCAACGAGTACAGGCACTGTTACCGCGAGACTTTCCGAACCGTCTTGAATTTTGCAATTTGATGCTGGAAATGATTAGAAAAAATTGTGACTCTCTGAAGACGATCGAATTCACAGACGAATGTAGTATTTCTCGCGACAACATTATCAATTTTCATAATTACCACATATGGGCTGATGAAAACCCTCACGCTATTGTCGAAACTAACCATCAAGAACAGTTTTCTCTTAACGTGTGGCTCGGAGCTATTGGGGATTATTTAATTGGGCCTCATTTTCTACCTCCTCGATTAAAAGGTGAGGCATACGTTGAATTTTTAAGAGAAGTGCATCCAGTACTGCTGGAGGAAGTTCCTTTGGGCCTCAGAAGGGATATGTTTTTTATGCATTATGGGACTCCCGCCCATTTTAGTCAAGTAGCACGTCAGCATTTAACTGAAACATATGCAAATCAGTGGATAGGTCGAGGAGAACCACAGAACTGGCCCGCTCGATCCCCGGATCTCAATCCTCTCGATTTTTCTATTTTGGGCCATTTACAGCATTTGGTTTATCGTACTCCTGTTCGCGATGTGGAGGACTTAAGAAACCGCATCATCGATGCGTGCAGGGTAATCATAGAGACTTTGAATATTTGAGGGAATACGTGGCTCAATGCGCCGTCTAGACGCATGCGTAATGTCTGAAGGTAGACATATTGAACATTTACTATGATTTCTAAATGTTGTATGTTTTGTTATTAATAAATTAGTTTTGTTTATTACCCTTTAATATTTTAATGCAGGTACTCACTAACTACAATAAATCCAGTTCGCATTTATGACGATGTATCTCTGTAGTTGTTCGTAAAATAATTTTTTGCTGCGAACTGGTTTATTTTGGGCAAAAAACCCAGCAAACATTTTTTGTTTAGAATGAAACAGGCTATCGGAAATAAAATTTTAAATGATAAAAAAATAATAAGACAAAAAGCTACATTATAAATAAATTATAGGGGTTGCGGTTTCCACCCCTTAAAACCATGACATAAACCAAATAAATTACTGGCTAAGTGTATTTTTAGTTGTAGAAAACATCAGGTTAATTTCAATATTGTAACTTCTTTAGTACTTGTGAAAAAAATTGTAATACAAATTTTATGTACCCCCTTAAAGGGGCTGTATCTTAACAAGGGATGCTCCAATGAATTTTCTTTATATAAAAAATCCTATTTTTTTTTCGATGAGGAATCACCTCCTTAAATGTTTCACACTTATTTAGTTACACCCTATATATAATATATATATATATATATATATATATATATATATATATATATATACATATATATATATATCTATATATATATATATATATATATATATATATATATATATATATATATATATATATATATATATATATATATATATATATCAGTGGCGGCTCGTGAGCTTTTGGTTTGAGGAGGCTACAAGAGGTGTTAAAAAATACACTATAGGCAAAAATTTATAGGATTTCAAGGTCAACCGCCTTATAATTTGAAGAATATCAAAGTAAAACAAGCACCCTAAGTTATTAATTTGTTTTCACTTTCGAGTGTCTTCCTTGAGACCTACAACTCCTATTTACAATATTCACAACAACTCTTCTCAGCAAATTAATCAATTCATCTATTCATCAAATTTTTTTTTCTTTCACAAAATAGGTACCTACCTACCTACTTAACGAATTTGTTAACAGCTGGTGAGAACAAATAAAAAGTAATTATATATTTTCGAAGATTAGCGGGATTCTGCGATCTTTAACGTTAGCAATCTATAATATCCTCATGAAATTTTTTGTCTTTCGCCAAAAGTTTTACCAATTCCTTTTAAATAGACAACAAACTAATACTTTTCAAACGATCCTGGTTCATTAAATTTCGTGAATAAGTTTTAATTCTCTTAAGAGTGGAAAACGAGCGTTCTACGGAAGCCGATGTCACCGGGGTAGAAACAATTAGACATAAGAGTTTATAAACTTGGGGTAAATCTTGATTCAAATCATTATCAATGGTATTTAATAGTCCTCACATGATTTTCATTTTGTCCCAAAATTTCATTGTCATTATAAACAACACACAGTTCACTTTTTATGGCCACCTTATCAAAAAAAGTGTATTTTTGACATAATTTTTTCAAAAGGTTATCTGGAAAACTAGCCGAAAATCCGGTTAACAAATTTTTATTGAGTAAGTCGAAGAAATGTAGTTCTTTCAAATCAGAGAACCTCATTTCTATTTGACCCCTAATAGTATCCAAAATTTCATGAAATATTTGCTTATAGTGAAGCTCCATATCTGCGTAACTGAATTTCTTTCATTTTGGGCTAAATTGAGTCGTATCTTCAGTCGTTTGAAATACAGAAAATAGTTTTTCAAAATAAACTTCTGCACGAAATTCTGAAATTTTTTCCAAAAGAAACTTGATCCGATTTCGTGAGTAAATTACATCTAAAAACTTGTGCTGTAAGATTTGAAAAACTGTTTCTGTTTGTTCAAAAATTAATTTAAAGATGTTTAAAAAATATATAAATTCCTTATCTTGTAAGTAATATATAAATTCGCGTGCTGTATTTAAAGTTACTTTTTCGGTGAAAAATTCCTCACTTTCAACTAGGTATAGAATTAAATCCTCAAATTCCAAGCGGCCCCAAACAGAGACATTTTCACTAGTAAAGAGTAAACACTGCCAACAAAATAATTTATTTTTTACCTGTGATCCGGTTAGGCAAGGATGTCTCTCATAATTCCTTGTATTAAAACCGCGGTTTTGTTGTCTGTTACGCTGCACCAAATTGTTTAATTCAGGGGTAGGTCGCAATGCTTTTATCAAAACTTTATCCTCATAACTTAGTGCACTAAAGTTATCGGATAACAAATATTCCACTAAGTCACCATTGAAATTTTTGAAATTAACTTCAGTAACCAAACTCATTTTAAAACAATACGCGAGCAATATAAGTAAACACGCTGCACTGCCATTACTACGATCACACTACGTACGATTCAATTATTAATGCTTTCCAACGAATTCACTCGATGTCACGCGAAATTCTATAGTTCATTCGGAGTATTTGCATCGTTGTTTGCTTTTCTGTGGCAGGCATAATGAACGTTGAGACTATACCTTTCCATGCCTCCGCAGCGTTGCCACAAATCTTGAAATGAATGAAATGCAGTAAATGTAAATACCTTCTATCGTAATTAATAAATTATATTATATAATGTAGGTTGAAAGGAAGGTTGGTGCATAAAATAATATGATTTTGATTAATATGAATATGCTGAATGCTGACTATTCAATATAATATATTAGTGATACACCGAATATTATTGAGGAGGCTTAGCCTCCTCAGCCTCCTTTGACTAGACGCCCCTGATATATATATATATATATATATATACATATATATATATATATATATATATATATATATATATATATATATATATATATATATATATATATATATATATATATATATATAGGGAGAAAATGCTTAATCAGGTATGCAGTCTTAGGGCTGATTAAAAGAAAACTCTTGTTTCTGTTCAAGCTTTCGAGTCTTTATTGGCTCTTCATCAGGAACTCTACAATAATAATCATAAAGATATAAACAACATTAAGAATGCCTCCAAAAAGATATTACTTACGAAAAATGAGGTTGAACTCAACAGGTGGAAACCGTATAAACTTTTCGCCGACATCAAAAAAAAAAGGTTAAAAACCAATACGTGTCACAAAGTAAAATTGAATAATAACATGAGATAGTGTAAAATGACAAATTATACAAGAAAACGTGCCAACCCATGAAAAATCACTATGAAACAGAATGGAGAAAAGAGTTTTCAGTTGGAGAAGGGAGGTTTAACAAATATGCATAAAAAACACTAAAAACTGTGGTATCGTACAAAAACTCTATTAATCTGAGAAAACAATCCTGTGGACTGTTGCAATGTAACGAAATCTCATTCCAATGCTAGTCTTTGCTAACACAACAGAAATATTATTAAAGAGACTAGCATTGTTAAGCATTGGAATGAGATTTCGTTACATTGCAACATTCCACAGGATTGTTTTCTCAGATTAATAGAGTTTTTGTACGATACCACAGTTTTTAGTTTTAACAATAATTTTTATAAACAAATCTTGGGCATGCCTATGGGTAGTCCAGTTTCTCCTATTATTTCACAATATGTCATGGATGATCTCATTGAATCTTGTTTAGACCAGTTACCTTTTAATATTCCTTTTTTGAAAAAGTATGTAGATGATATTATTTTGAGTGTCCCTCAGGATAGGTTGCGGGAGGTTTTGTTGGTTTTTAACTCGTATCATGAGTCATTGAAGTTTACTATTGAGGAGGAAGATGAAGGATGCAGTGTCCCCTTCTTGGATACTAAAGTTATCAGAAGGAGTGACAATTCTATCATTACAAGTTGGTATACCAAACCAGGTGCTTCTGGTAGGTTCTTACATTATGATTCTTACCACCAACACAAACAGAAAATCAACCTCGTGATTGGCATGAAAAACAGAGTTGTGAGAACCAGCCACACCTCCTTACGCAACCTAAATCTGAAAAAACTTGCACATCTTTTTGTTAATAGCGGTTATCCAAGTAAGTTGGTATATGGACTAATGTTCAGGAGAGCTACCATTGACGTTTTTCCTTCGGGCAATGTTCCACCTGATCTGAGATCACAAAACTCTAAATTCTTTTTTCGTTACCGTATTTTCATTCAATGGTTCACAGTTTCAGAAAATTTTTTTCAAGATTTCCCTCCATTAATATTTCTTACAAGAATCAACTCACTGTTAATAGTATTTTTTCAAAGTTAAAAGATAGGGACCCAATTTTAGAACAATCTAATGTGGTTTATTGCATACCTTGTTCACAATGCGACCTCAAATATATTGGTCAAACTAAACGGAAACTTAAGGACAGAATTTGCTCACATAGGGGAGATGTTAGAAATTCAAAAATTACTTGCACCTTAGCAAAACACGTTTTAGATGAGGATCACATTCCTGATTATGGTGGTGTTAGTGTCTTGGAGCATGAATCTAATTTAAAAAAGAGATGTTTCCTGGAAATATCTTCCATCGTTAGAGAACCTAATGCTATGAATGCCAGGACTGATATCGCTAATCTTAGTGTTTTTATGCATATTTGTTAAACCTCCCTTCTCCAACTGAAAACTCTTTTCTCCATTCTGTTTCATAGTGATTTTTCATGGGTTGGCACACCTTACTAATCATCGAATTCTTAAGGTTGGCAATAATCTGTCAACTGTTTTATTTTCCATAGGCGACTAACGGCGTCCCACGCTGCTGCGTCACTTGTCAATTGGGAGTTCTTTCTCGCATTTTTCTTTTTAAGTAAAGTTTTTACGGTCCTCTCTCACGTTTTCTTGTATAATTTGTCATTTTACACTATCTCATGTTATTATTTAATTTTACTTTGTGACACGTATTGGTTTTTAACCTTATCTTTTTGATGTCGGCGAAAAGTTTATACGGTTTCCACCTGTTGAGTTCAACCTCATTTTTCGTAAGTAATATCTTTTTGGAGGCATTCTTAATGTTGTTTATATCTTTATGATTATTATTGTAGAGTTCCTGATGAAGAGCCAATAAAGACTCGAAAGCTTGAACAGAAACAAGAGTTTTCTTTTAATCAGCCCTAAGACTGCATACCTGATTAAGCATTTTCTCCCTTAACTTAGACAGTCGTCTAACCTTAACAATTATATATATATATATATATATATATATATATATATATATATATATATATATATATATATATATATATATATATATATATATATATATATATATATATATATATATATATATATATATATATACACTTCGCATCAAAATTAACGCACCACTAAAATTTGGGTCAATTTCAAAATTAATTTTCTCGCAAATTGCTGACTTGATTTGGATAATTTTTGTTTAGTATGTTTAAAGAAGGTGTGTTCAAAGAAAAACTAGTTTCATGTACAATTTTTGACACATTCTGTGAGAATTCCCATCAACAGTATTAGGTGTCTATCTAAATCAAAGTATAGCCCCAACTTTTCCCAACATTTTGTTTTTTATTTACTTTTTTATCTTTCTTATTGAATGAAATACGGAATTCAATGTGAAACGTAACAACTAAAATTTATTTTAAAAAAATTTGAAACAAAATCATAAATATTGAAATAAAAGGTCAATATCTGGTGTTTCCTCCCCTTTTTTTCCCTAGATCTATATCTATCCATATTTCCCTGATAATGTTTTCTACATCATCCAAGGAGGTAGGTTGAAGATCTCTAAGCTGCCTAGCCATTTTTTCCCATAAATGTTCTATAGGGTTGAGGTCTGGACTACGTGGAGTCCAATCAAGAGTCTCAATATTCACCTAATTTAGATAATTTTGTACTATTCTCGCAGTATGTCCAATATAACCAGCCATAGGGACCACATGCTCTGACAAAATTTTCTCAATATACCTACCTTTCACTATTTAAAGGTGCTCCACGCAAGGACACGATGTCTGTACGAGCTGTCAAAGAAATTACACCCCAGAACATCACAGAGCCCCCATTAAATAACTCAGTTTGCTGAATATTACATTGTGAATAACGTTCGTTTGGCCGTCGAATAACTCATCGAACGATTAATTAGATACGAGTAATTCTCCTTCGTCAAATTAAGTTTTGTGGAATATTGAATCCTTGTACCTGTTATGCTTACCCACATTCATACTTTCGTCTACCCGCCAATAAATTACGTTTGGGTTTCGCAGTCCTCATTTGTAATTCCCATTTTTATAGTAGGCCAAGCGCCGCGTATTTTTGTTGCAATCTTCTACAGAATTGATTTGACTGTTGGAACATGTTCAGGGGTGACCCCTGAATATAAATCCACGTTGGCGTCATTCGAGGGTGGTCGCGTTAGCCGCCATATTGGAAAACACGTTTTATCAAATATCTCGTGAACCGTGTATCGTACGACAAAAATAGTGGAAATCATTTTCGTACATAATAATATTTTCCATAACTTTCAGCTCTAAATTTTTCTGTAAAAAGCACAGATTTTTATTTATAGCGCTCCAAACTTTTTTAAATTTATTTATTGCTAAATATATAGTAAACGGTTGATGAAACATGAAAATTCATAATAACCAAATTTGTAGAACATAAAATTCACTATAAAATTTATCTGAAACTTTTTTCCGTGAAATGTATACTTTAAGATCTGAAGCTTGATAAAACTTGCACCTAACAAATAATCATACGAAATGTTTGTTACTACGAGCGGAAAAAATTTCATATTGCATAAAATGGGATAAGGTGTTCCAAAAATAATACTACTATTATTACTATGATATATTATAAATTTCATTATTATATCATATTGCTATTATATTATTTTATTTTGTATTATATTGTTCATAATATGAATTTATTTATGAATTTTTTAATGGTAGGGGAAATGCATTATGCACGGAGTGACGGACTCTCGGATCCTTGATTAGATTGATTGAGTTGAATAATAAAAAATAATAATAATAATAATTAGAAAGAAAAGGCGGAGAACGAGATAACAGAGTTAAAGTGATGCAATTTAATTGAAACAAAAACGGACTGAAACATTTATTTTTATGAAAAAAGTGGCACGTTATTTTATAAAGCATGAAATTTGTTTCGATGATGAAGGAAGACAATCATCGCCTTGCAGATCTCCGTTATAATAAGTGAAGGAGACTGATGAAAATTTGAATCTTATCGTCAATTTCGTCTTCGATGGCATCCACACCACATCAGTCACATTGTCGCATGTTTGTCAACTACAATTAGAACGAATAATTAAGCATTTTAATCAAGCTTTTCGGCATCCACAAGCAGCCCCGCAATTTTTAGTGTATTTGCAAGAGATTATTTGTAGTAAACTTGACGGTGCGGGAGCCATACTAGTTAGAACTGGTTCAAGTCCGGTTGAAGTCTGCTTCAAACTCCAGTTTTCTGATTCATGATAAATTCCAAGCCAAGTTTAAACCTTGTGATAGATTCTGAAGTAATGGTAACGTGCCGTATCTCGGGTTGGAGGTAGAAGTGATAGATTAAGCTTTGTGTTACTCGCCAATTTCCCGGAGCATTTGTATCGAAGAGAGTTATTGGGCGCTTTCGATTTGTCACCTTCATACAGCGCTATAAAGAAACATTATGCAGCATTAGTAGTTATATCTGGATCAACGTTTTTTTCGGTGAACAACTCCACAGCCTTCAATAGAGAATCGTTCTTTTGCAAAGTTGAAAGAACTTTGGTTTTCCCTATTTTATATACACAACGCACAAGTTTTCACTCCAAGCAGTGCAGAACACAGAACTGACGCAGCTTCAAAAATTTTAATACGATGAAGCCGAGTGAGACCTCTGGGTCAATATTCAGCATTATAATTTCGTGGCTATTCTGCGTCGACTCCGCAGTTACAGCATTATAGCTCTTAAAGTATGAATTTCACGGAAAAAAGTTCAAATAAAATTTATAGTAAATTTCATGTTCTACAAATTTGGTTATTACCAATTTACATATATCATCAACCGTTAACTATATATTTAGCAATACACAAATTTGAAAAATGTTAGAGCCCTATAAATAAAAATCTATGCAATGTACAGAAAAAAGTTATGTATAACAGATGTAGAGAATATTTTTATCTTCGAACATAGTCTCTACTATTTTTGTCTTACGATGCACGGTTCACGAGACAACAATCAAATATTTTAAACCTATTTTGTAAGTACATAACGTGGGTGAAGGTTTTTGTGGTTCCCTTCCCATCTAAAATCAGACCTGTCTGTTGATATTGGACTAAATAGCAAGTAATTAATAACTAAAGACAGCCACAGCCGTAATAAAAAATTTTTTGAAAAAAAGATAAATAGTACCCTATTCTTTGACTTATCAAAATCAAAATAATTTGAAACTATTTCGAACATTACGTGGGTAAATGTTTCTGTGGTTTCCCTTACCATCTAATAATAACAGATTTGAATGTTACTATAAGACTGAATAGCACGTAATAAATAACAGAGAACGGCCACAGCCGAAAAATTTTGATGAAACATAGCAGTCTTTTATAAGTATTAAAATTTTTTCAAATCAATAAATGTCTCAGAAATTTGCTAATTATTATCAAAAAGTTAAAAATAGCTTACTTGTTTTTTTTAAATAAATGATAACCTCTGTGAATTTATGGGAAGAGTCTGAGCACTATTTTATTTTTTTGTGATCAAACTAACAACTTTATGATAAAAAGTCAAGACATAAAAAAGTTGCAGATTGAGTCTGTCTTTTTAAATATATTTTTTAAATAGGAAAGTATGGGCACATTAAAAAGTTCTGATTCAAAGTATTATAAAGGTTGTTTTTTTCAGCCCCTTGTGCTAACATTTTAGTGTAACAAAAACACTCAAAAACTGCCATTTTATTAGCAGCAGTTATCTGTCAAATTGCATTCCTCTAGTTTTTTCCTAAGTGGATGTATTGAAGAAAAACAATTTTTTTTCACCTAATTTCAAAGGGCTGTAACTTGGAGGGAAAAGGGTGTTGAACAAAAAGTTATATGAAAGACCCCCTTAATTTTTGCTGAAGAATCACCCATTGAAATCTTTCGCATCAATTTAGAAACACCCTGTATATAAATATATATATATATATATATATATATATATATATATATATATATATATATATATATATATATATATATATATATATATATATATATATATATATATATATATATACAGGGTGTCCCAAGTTCGAGTGCCTATTAGACGTTTCTGGAGAACTGGACATATTCGAAATCTGAAAATTGGGATTATGATATTGCTCGAGATTCTCTACAGAGCTAAAATATTTTCGGAGCTCAAGCACTTCCGGTTATACAGGGAATGAAAATAAATTTTATAAAAAAAATTTTTTTTCAAGTTTTTCGTTTTTGATATGATCAAGTATTTAATTCTACGTACCTTTCTGTTAACATCATTGCATTTGTTCGAATAGTTTTCGAAATAACGGAAAAAAAACTCAAAAAACGACAAATATGTGTAGTCAGTATTATGTTCATTATTCTTATTTTCAACATCCTAAGCGTAAACCGCTTTTACAACATCGAAGAGGAAGAATGTGGAAAGGTCATGCATCTCATGAATTTCGGAAATATCATCACAGGGTGTTTCAAATTTTGTGTCGAAAATTGTGATCAAAAATTGGCCATAACTTCTGTTTTTCAAATTAGAACCCCATTTTTTTATGATTGCGTTGGATTTTGCGAAGAAAAATAATGATAGTTTTTCAACATGATTGTGCTCCTAAATTCAATAATTTCTGAGTTATTTGAGATTTTCCGTATTTATGGTGTACGTAGAGTCAAATTCATCGAATCCAAAAAGATTCGATGAATATTCTTATGAAACCATAGGAACATTCTGAAACCATAGAAGATTAATTATCTATTAATTATTCACAAGTGTCAGGTCTAATTGTTAGGCTGGCTTCAGACTAGGCGGAACGCGGAACGCGGAAATGTCAAATCTGAATTTTTAGACCAATCGAAACGTTCGTAACGATTCCCAAGGTCATTCCGCGTTAAATTGTTGAAATTTAGTCAACTTTTGAAGGTGGATTTGACATTTCCGCGTTCCGCCTAGTCTGAAGCCAGCCTTATTCGTTATCTTCATTTCTCGATTTAACAAAATGAATCGCTTTCTAATAATGAAATTCTAAATCTATTTTTTATACATGGTGAATGTGACAGAATTATTAGTAGAACCTGCCGGTCTTTCAACGAGTATCCCCATTTACCTTCTATGACGGAGAAGATCTTCCGAAAATATGTTTCAAACTTTCAAAGTTTTGGAAGGGTAATAGCTCCTAAAGAATATAAAAGAAATGTAGTTGATGATGAGGAGAATGAAATCAGTGTTTTGACTTATTTCGAAGCGAATGAAAATGCATCTATTCGATGTGCATCTCATGAAACCGATGTAAGCAGAAATTCAGTGAACCGAATTTTGAAGAAACACAAAATGCATGACTATAAATATGAGAAAGTTCATACATTAGAACCAGGTGACTACAATAAAAGGCTAAATTTTGTAGAAGAATATTAAAATGAAAATGATGAAAATGTTTTGAAAAAGATCATTTGGACAGACGAAGCTAAATTCAATAATGAAGGACTATTTAATAGAAAAAATTGCCACATTTGAAAAAGTGAGAATAAAGACAGAGAAATCCCCAGAACACATTTAGTTTTAATGTGTTCGCTCTTTTAATGAACAATAAAGTGCGGTGCTACATTTATGAAGAAAATTTAAATACAGAAAAATTTTTGGAAATCCTGAGAACTTTTGTTTCTATTTTTTGGATGAATTACCGTTGAGTAAGTTGAGTACCGAATTTTATCAATTGGATGGAGCTCCGGCACATAGTTCGCTAGAGGTTTCGAAAGAACTGAATGCAATGTTTGGTAATCGGTGGATTGGACACCTTTCTTCACTGTCTTGCCCCCAAGATCTCCCTTGGATTTTTATTTATGGGGTACAATAAAGAATAAAGTCTATTAATCTCCTATTGGGGCAAAGAAGATTTAATACGTCGTGTGGAGCATGCTTTCCACTCACTAAAGGGGGAGGAAATCGAACGAGCGACTAAACGTGGTGTTTTAAGACGTCTTCGAAAGTGTGTGGAACAAAATGGCTATCATATTGAAACTTTTACCTGATCTTTTTTTTTGTTAATTTAAGTTTTGAAAAGTATTTTTATTTATTTATTATCATAATTTATTTATCATAATTTGATGTACTGAAGTACCAAATCCATTTAATATGTTTTCCATTGAAGAGATGAATTTTCATTCGCTTCGAAATAATTCAAATCACTAATTTCATTATCCTCATCATCAACTATCCTTATTTCGTATTCTCTAGGTGCTCTAACACTTTCAAAACTTAAAAAGTTTCAAACATATTTTCAGAAATTGTATAAAATAAATGAGAATACTTCTCAATGGATACTCGACATTCTGTGGCATTCACCATGAATTTGAAATAAATAATATCATTTGAAACTGTATTTGAATGTGTATTGCGTATAATTGAAAGAATACAATTTAAGAAATAAATCCAAAATCAAATAAATAAATAGCGACGGTTCATTTTGTGAAATCGAAAAATAATTTGACCTGCCACTTGTGAATAATTATTAATAGATAATTTATCTTTTATGGTTACAGAATGTTCCTATGGTTTCATAAGAATATTTATCGAATCTTTCTGGATTCGATGAATTTGACTCTACGTACACCATAAATACGGAAAATCTCAAATAACTCAGAAATTATTTAATTTAGGAGCACAATCATGTTGAAAAACTACCATTATTTTTCTTCGCAGAATCCAACGCAATCATAAAAAAATAACGTTCTAATTTGAAAAACAGAAGTTATGGCCAATTTTTGATCACAATTTTCGACACAAAATTTCAAACTTCCTGTGATGATATTTCCAAAATTCATGAGATGCATGACCTTTCCACATTCCTCCTCTTCGATGTTGTGAAAATGGTTTACGCTTAGGATGTTGGAAATAAGAATAATAAACATAATACTGACTACACATATTTGACTTTTTTTGGGGTTTTTTTCCGTTATTTCGAAAACTATTCCAACAAATGCAATGGTGTCAACAGAAAGGTACGCAAAATTGAATACTTGATCATATCAGGAACAAAAAACCTGAAAAAAAAATTTTTTATAAAATTTAATTTCACTCATTGTATAACCGGAAGTGCTTGAGCTCCGAAAATATTTTAGCTCTGTAGAGAATCTCGAGCAATATCATAATCCTAATTTTCAGATTTCGAATATGTCCAGTTCTTCAGAAACGTCTAATAGGCACTCGAACTTGGGACACCCTGTATATATATATATATATATATATATATATATATATATATATATATATATATATATATATATATATATATATATATATATTTATATATATTTTATATATATATATATATATATATATATATATATATATATATATATATATATATATATATATATATATATATATATAGGGTGATTCACGGTGGATAGCACATTAGACGTTTCTGTTGAACCATACAACGGATCCCTTTGAAAATTCAACGGAGGGCATAATCGAACATTCTCTACCCAAATAAAATATTTTCGGTAATGCGGTGTTGCCACTTCTATAAGAAAGTAGTAACAACGTTGGTTTTTCAAATAGAACCACCTGTATATTATATTAGTTTAAGAATCTCCAGCAATTTCCTAACAACTTTCCATAATATTTCCCTATACCTATCTGTTACCGTTTTCGAAATAAAAAATATTTTCTTTTTTTTTTGTCGGAAATCAAGACCTCTAAAAACTCTGATATCTTTGAGCTAAGAAATACAATGATATCGAAATTTCGGACTAACTTTGTTGATACCTAAGGGCTTTCTATACTTTAGCCCCATTGTCGTTATTTCAATACAGGGTGGTCAAAAAATACAGTTAGCTTGGAAAAGTGACTATAAGTTGGTTATTTCAAATGAAATACCCTGTATATTATTACAAATTCGGAAAGCTGCTAGAATTTTCATTTATCTATGTATATCATACCTATACCTAACTAGTCAAGTTTCGGACTTATGAGCACTTATTTGTGAAAATGTTCCTTGAACATGGTATCCCCTTGGTATTTGCTAAGCATGTCATGATTACCTACTATTTGACAGTAACGTTGTGGCAACCTACTAATAATATCGAAACTTTCATCACTTCAGAAGTTGGAAATACCTTCAGAAACGATGGAAAAAATTTATTGAAATGAAGTTCTTATGAATTTGTTTATTATTTTTCGACAGTGTGATAAAATTATCAGCAGGACATGTAGAAAGTTCAATGAAATGTATCCGAATCTACCGCCATTGAACCTCAAGAAATTTATACGAATTCAGAACAATTTCAAAATGTTTGGATCAACTTTAAAAGCACTAAGAAATGTACATCGGCCCGTAACTTCCGAAGACAACCAAATTAATGTCCTATCATATTTTCACGCATTTCCGGAGTCATCGATAAGAAGTGCTGAAGAAGATTTTGGCTTAAAATATTCATCTGTTCAAAGAATCTTGCAAAGACATAACATGCATGATTACAAATTCACCAAAATTAAAGCAATGAAGCCTCAATACCCTCAACAGAGAGTTGAATTTTGTGAAATGATGTTGGTACGCATTCAAAAAGATCCTTTTTTTTTTTCAAATAAAATGATTTGTACTGATGAATCAAAATTTTCAAGAGAAGGAATTTTCAATAGAAAAAATTGTCATTTTTGGTGCAGTGAAAATTTCACAAGATTCAAAGATTTCAAAGATCAAGCCGGATATCATTCGTATAATTCTTGAGGTTCATTGGCGGTAGATTCGGATACATTTCATTGAACTTTCTACATGTCCTGCTGATAATTTTATCACACTGTCCAAAAATAATAAACAAATTCATAAGAACTTCATTTCAATGAATTTTTTCCATCGTTTCTGAAGGTATTTCCAACTTCTGAACTGATGAAAGTTCCGATATTATTAGTAGATTGTCACAACGTTACTGTCAAATAGTAGGTAATCATGAAATGCTTAGCAAATACCAAGGGGATACCATGTTCAAGGAACATTTTCACAAATAAGTGCTCATAAGTCCGAAACTTGACTAGTTAGGTATAGGTATGATATACATAGATAAAAAGGAAATTCTAGCAGCTTTCCGAATTTGTCATAATATACAGGGTATTCTGTTTTAAATAACTAACTTATAGTCACTTTTCCAAGCTAACGAAATAAGTGTATTTTTTGACCACCCTGTATTGAAATAACGAAAATTGAGCTAAAGTTTAGGAAGCATCTAGGTATTAACAAACTTAATACGAAATTTCGATATCATTGTATTTCTTAGCTCAAAGATATCAGAGTGTTTAGAGGTCTTGATTTCCGACGAAAAAAAACGAAAATAATTTTTATTTCGAAAACGGTAACAGATAGCTACAGGGAAATGTTATAAAAAGTTGTTTGGAAATTGTTGGAAATTTTAAAAATAATATAATATACAGGTGGTTCTATTTGAAAAATCAAAGTTGCTACTACTTTCTCATAGAAGTGGCAACACCGCATTACCGAAATTATTTTAGTTGGGTAGAAAATGTCCGATTATGCCCTCCATTGAATTTTCAAAGTGATCCGTTATATGGTTCACCAGAAACGTCTAATGTGAAATAATAGTTAAATATTCTTTGAATATAGATCAACCTCTACAAACATTATCCTTTCGTCTAATTAATGCGCCAAATAAACAATAAAATTATTAATCGATACTGAAGCCGCTGTCTCAATTATAAAGCATACATCGCTAATTCCTAATAAAACGGTCCTTAATAGTAAAAAGACAATTCAATTAATTGGAATTAATCCAAATATGCCTATCAATTCTTTAGGAACTTCATCTCTCAATCTTGAATATAATAACATTAAGATAACTCATGAATTCAACGTAATTAATGCTGCGAAGAAACAAACCATAGAGATATTACAGATAGAGGCGACAAGCCATAGGCCGCTCTGTAAGTGGCAACGTCAGTCTCGAAACTCAGTGTGAGCGAAAGAGAGAGACGATCGCAGGGTTTTTCTGTCCTTATCAGATGTAAACATAGACAGGCGTAACTGTCAGAGTCTAACCTAACCTTCAGATTCTCTCTCTCCCTCACCCGAGCTGACAAGTTTCAGGCTGGCTTGTCGCCTCTAATCTGTAATATCTCTATGATACAAACTCCCTTTGATGGTTTGCTAGGTAACGATTTCTTAAAACACATAAATGAATTATTAATTATGAAAACAATAGCGTCTCTATTTGCAACAATGAAATACAATTCAACAATGATATCAAAACTCAGATTACAATCCCTCCACGATGCGAATTCGTTTGCGAAGTAGATATCGTAAACAATATACAAAGCGGATTAATACAGCAGTCAACAATAAAAGAAAACGTCTTTATTCCAAGTGTCCTGATAAATAATAACAACCACACAGCAACTATTCCTATCTTAAATTCAAATATGAAAAGTGTCACTATTGATAGACCATCACTAGAAATTATTGAAATAGCAACTCAAAAGTGTATAAATTTTACGAATTTTAAATATGAATCTCAAAATAACAGCAATTTTCACAGAGAAAACCACTTACTAGAAAATATACGCACGGATCATCTAAATTATGAAGAACGCGAATCATTATTGAAAATATGTAAAAAATATTCCCATACTTTTTATCTTCCAGGCGATAAATTAACGGCAACTAAAACATTAAAACATAAAATAACTATTACTACCGATGTTCCATTTAACTCAAAGAATTATCGATTACCTAAAATTCACGAAAGAGAAGTAAAAGATCAAATACAAAAAATGTTAGATCAAGATATTATTCGACCTTCTAAATTTTCATGGAACTCTCCAATATGGGTCGTACCAAAAAAGAAACTTGACGCTTCAAGTCAACAAAAATGGCATTAGTCTGCGATTTTAGAAAATTAAACGAAATAACTGTAGGTGCTCCTTACCCGCTACCAAATATCGAAAATATTTTAGACCAATTAGGAAATTCAATTTATTTCTCAACATTAGATCTTGCCTCTGGTTTTCATCAAATCGAAATTGAAGAAAAGGACAAACCAAAGACAGCTATAATAACTCCTTCAGGGCTATACGAATTTAATAGAGTCGGATTCGGTCTCAAGAATACACCTTCCGAATTTGCTCGTCTTATGAATATTGTTCTTTCTGGTTTACAAGCTACTGAATGTTTTTATTACATGGACGATATAGTTATATATGGGTCAACTCTCGAAGATCATAATGAAAAATTAGAAGAAGTATTTTCTCAATTAGATAAATATAATCTTCAATTACAACCAGATAAATGCGAATTTTTGAAGAAAGAAATTATTTATTTATGTCATAAAATATGTGACTATGGAGTTAAACCAGATCCGAAAACGATTGAGTGTATTAAAAGTATCCCAACTCCTAAAAATTCAAAAGATATAAAATCATTCTTAGGACTCGTCGCGTATTACCGAAAATTTATAAAAAACTTCTCTGCTATTGCTAAACCTCTTACTCATCTATTGAAGAAAACACAAAAATTTATATGGAATCAAGAATGTCAAAACTCATCAATTATTAAAAGATATCCTTATCAAAGAACCAATCTTACAAAATCCTAATTTCTCCAAACCATTTATATTAACTACTGATGCATTAAATGAAGCTATCGGATCTATTTTATCGCAAGGAAAAATTCCAGAAGATTTGCCCATAATTTATTATTTCAGAACATTAAATAATGCAGAAAAATCATATGCAACAATTGAGAAAGAACTTTTAGCTATTGTAGAATCATGCAATCATTTTCGTCCTTATTTGTTCGGACAAAAATTTTATGTTTATACGGATCACAAACCTTTAACATGGCTCAAAAATTGTGAAGAACCATCAAGTCGATTATTAAGATGGAGATTAAAATTAATGGATTATGATTACGAAATAATTTATAAAAAGGGAGAATTAAACCAAAACGCCGATGCACTAAGCCGCCTGATTCCTGAAAATTCAATAACTCGCGAAGAAACTGAAAATATCGAACATAAACAAATTCCACAAAACATAGTAAATCAATTAAATAATGAGGAGCTTACGTTTGAGAATTTCAAAGGCTTTCATCAAAGAGAAATTAGAATTCCAAACCCTAAAATAACAAACGTACCAATAACAAAGATCAAAAACTTCATAATACCCATGTCATGCGACTATGCACAATCAAACGAATATCTGAATTATATACGTGAATATTTCCAAGATTTACCTAAGAACCCAAGAATTTCTGAAATAACAAAAATACCTCTGCCTCAACAAAATCTCTATATTATATTCTTGAAAGAATTTTATGATCAATTAGTAACCTACGAAAATTTATTTAAGACTTTATATAATCTCAGAATTTTATTACAACATAATAACACTTCAAAATTGGTGGTAACAGATATAACTAGAAATAAATATAATGGTTTAATACGTCAGGATACATATTACAGTTTACTTTATTTCCTTTTTAATAATTTCGAATATGAAATATTAAGCAGCGAACGCACAACAATCTCTGATGAAAATTTAATAAAAGATATACTTTTTGAAAATCACGATTCAACTATTGCTGGACACCAAGGATTCGAACGTACTTATGAAAAAATAAGACAATATTATTACTGGGATAATATGAAAAATCAAATTCGAGACTATGTGAAGAAGTGCAAAATATGTCCAAAGTCAGAAACTGATTTTAAATGTAATAAGAGTCCAATGCAAATTACTACATCATCAAAATTTTTCGAACAAATTGCTTTAGATATCGTAGGTCCTTTACCTCAAACAAATTCAAATAATCGTTTCATATTAACAATTCAAGATGACTTAACCAAATCCATCCAAGCTTACGCAATCCCTACGCATGATGCACAAACTGTTGCTGTACATTTCTTAAAATTTTGTTCACAAGGTACAGAATTCACATCTCAAATTTTTAAAGAAATAAATAAAATGATGTCAATTAAACAAAAACAAACCACTCCTTATCATCCTCAATCAAATGGTTCATTAGAAAGAACACATTCAACTCTCAAATATTATTCTAAATGCTACGTAAATAAAGATAAAAATGATTGGGACGAATTTCTAAATCTAGCCATTTTCAGTTATAATACAGCAATTCATAAAACCACTCAAAAAACTCCATACGAGTTAGTCTTGGATCAAAAGGCAAGGATACCATCACAAATCACTCATCCCAAACCAAAACCAAATTATTCAGATTTAGCAAATGACATAACAAATAAACTTCGAATAATTCGGCACATAATAATCTAATACAAGCAAAACAAAAATCGAAATTATATTATGATAAATCACATAAACGCATGTATACTTTCAATGAAGGTGATCTAGTCCTCCTATATGATTCACTCTCAAAAGCTAGAAATAAAAAGCTAGCTCCTAATTATAAAGGACCATATAAAATCGAACAAATTCACAATAATAATACCGCAACTCTACGCTTATCTCATTCTAAACTAAAAACTTATAATTTCAATCAACTGAAACCATATATTGTTTCAGATTCTGAGGAAAATGAAATCGTCGCAAAGCCTTCTACTTCTCGTTTTAACGATAGCATTATACTCTCCGATCCAAGCTCTTCCTAAATACACTATAAAACCTATAAACTCCTCCGCAGGACTACTTTATCATAATCTAGAAACAACCCAAATCTGCAATCAAAAACATACTTTACTAACATATTATAATCTAACTCATCTAAATTATCAAGTGCATACTATCTACGAATATTTTATAAAAAACATATGAGATCTGTAATTATTGTATGGCTGAGCACATTTTGTCAGATTGTCAAAATCAACTTAAATATATTAAAACGAAATACTCAATCAAAAAAAGAAATTATAATATTATATCTCACTAAATAAATTTTATTTTTAATCGTAAAAAAACGCGGCCTAATAAATGGCATAGGTGACGCATTTGAATGGCTCTTTGGTACTCCAGATGCCGATGATGCCCAATTTTATACAGATTCAATCAATCAATTAATGGCTAATCAAAAGCAAACTCATGTTCTAATGCAACAACAAGTATCAATAATTTCTGAAACGATTAGTAATTTCAATAACTCTTTTACGAAAATGAATGAAAATATTAAAACTCTAAATAACAATCTTAAAAACTTTAATAAATTTGCAAACGACGTTGTACAAATGAAAACACAAATAACTTTAGAAGCAGAACTCTCAAGTCATCTAATTCTTCTCATCGAAATGACTGATGAAATTCAATTATTATTAGAAAACTACGTTAACGATATATCTTTAATTCAATATGGAATCATTAATTATCGAATATTACCTCCAGAACAACTGTTTAAGGAATTACAAATAATATCAGTAAAACATGCATTGCCAATTCATTTAACAATTGATAATATTTACTTATATTATAATATTATGGATATTTCTTCATTTATTAATAAAAACATATTGATTATTGCTTTACACATTCCATTAGTGACTTTAAATAATTTCAACATATATCAAATATTTCCACTACCAAGTCCTCATAATGATGATAATACTATATTCTCTTATATTGAACCTTCCAAACCATATATCCTAGTCTCTCCCATGAGAACGACATATTTAATGATTAATGAATTAGAGAAGAATTGTAAAGAATATTCTCCAAAACAATGGATCTGCAAGAAGCTACTCATAACTAAGAAATCTTACAATGAAGACTGTGAAATTCAGCTATTAATGAAAACAACTGACCAGATTCCAAAATCATGTCAAACAAGAAATCTTATTGCTCATTTAGAAATATGGCACCAACTAGATCAAAATCAATGGGTTTACTCGACTTCAAGTCCTACACAATTATCTATTTTATGGGAAAAAGAACCACTGAAACACGAAATCATCAATAAAATTGGAATTCTAGAATTATCCCCGAAATGCAAAGCTTTCACCAGCGATACCACTCTAGAAGCAACGCAAGCTGTTCTGTTTTCCAACTCGACATATGAAATACCTTCAACAAATATTAACGAATATGAATGCTGTCTGAAACTCAAGAAAAATCTTACTCTAGATGCCATACACTTAACACCAATTAAACTAATGAATGTTGATCTTCACGAACTCAAATACGCACAAAGTAAATTGAAAGAATTCGATGAACAAATTCAACAGCAACTAAATCAACCATTTATAATAAAGAAATCTAACTGGTATACAACACTTATCACCATATTATGCAGCTCATTTCTACTCATTGCAATTTATAATATTTTGAAATGGTGCGGATTATTTCAAATACTTCGAAAATTATGCTGTTTCACAAGAGAACCTAGAGCGATTGAAGCCAGCCCATGTTTCCAAATATTCGATCAATGCCATAAGAAATCAGTACAACCAATCATAGTGCGCTACGATACAGAACTTCAACGAATAGATACTACGAATTCTTCAAATGATCAAGATATCGAAACGTCTAGCTCACAGTCTCTTAGAAGATCCAAGAAGACCAAAACTAAAGTCACTCCCTATTAATTGAACTGCCATAAGGCTAATATCTAATAATAATGTTTTTTCGATCTGCACGAACAAAAGCAGACTTATTATGTATCCATTATTCTAATTGTATATTTCCATTATTTCGATCATATAATCACGTCATTATATAATTTTCTATTTGATGTATTTGAACATAATTGTATATTTTATTGTTCTACAACAGTCACTTTATATAAGTTTTTTATTCTATGTATTCAAATAACTTGCAAAACTGTTGCCAAAATGATTAATTATTATAAACCTAACGTATAATTGCTCTCACTTAAGATTTTCTCTTCAATTTAAAAATTTCATCAAAAATCTTTTTAAGGGTGGAGGAATGTTGTGAACGCTCCTAACAATGAACCTATTGTTCTTCCTAACCCCATTTATCTTTGCTTAACACAAACTGCTTATAAAGCAAATTAGATATTTCTCGTTATATCGATTACTATACGTGCGCATTAGGTACTTGCTGACTAATATATACAATGAAATGAAAGCATAACAAGAATTCACATAAATCGTCTAAGTTAAACATTCTAATATTTCAACGTAATATAATACAGTCAACATAATAAATCTTTCCTTCAACTCAATATTAATTTTTTGATATTCCAACTTTGCTTAGGTCAGCATTTATATTAAAAGTATATAAGTCAGAGCTATCCTACGCAGTGGGAGTCGAGTAGATTCATTCGTGCTTTACACTTCGTAATGCCAGTTTGTAGTTCATTCTCTACGTATAATAAATCATGAATCTATTCAATATTAAGTAATGTCTTAAGCTTCAATAATAATCCAGATCCAATAAAGTGCTAAATCTAAAAGTTTTACGGAGCTTTTCTTCAATAAAGCTGCCCTGGTGTCAGAAGGTTATTGTAACCACCCTGTACAAATATTGTACTCTGAGCAGTGCCCCAGAGGAATACAACAATATACATAGATATATACATTGATTGATAATCACTAGAGTATGACTGAGTTATTATTCATAAGAAGAATTAAGTTATGTTTTACCCCAACAGATTGATTATTTTCTAATGAATAAATTATAATTTTCTCAAGATCTTGAATAATAGGTGATTCATTGCTTAAACTCTCTGTGTGTAACCCGCTTTCAAATCGCACAATGTTTATGACTGTGAGTTGTCAGCAGTATCAAATATCTCAATGGCATCAGGATACGATATGATTCAATAACAACAGAGCGCTATAACTATTGAATAATGATTTATTGAAGTAAAAAATCAAACTATTTTAACTGAACATGCAATTCGCTATATAAAAAAATTCCATTGGAAATCAAACTTAATTATCAAACTGATGACCACCTTGCTCCAGACATAGGTTTACGAATTTCGTTACTAATGAATTGTTAGCTTGAGCTCATTTAGGATAATTGTGGTAGAAGCATCTTGAAATTTGAATTCTTCATACTTCATTCTTAATATATTCAAAATTAAAAAATTAAGGACATTTACTGTCAATATTTCTCGACTATAAAGCTGAATATAGCATGGATTTTTGCCGCTATAATAGTTAAATTGTTGTCGGTTAACAAATCCGTTATTCGTCGTTAAATTCGATGGACGATGAATCAATCCTGTGGTAGTTCATATTCAAATGAAAATTAAATAATGAGTAAAAACTTGTCTAAAAACTACAAACTGAAAAAAAATTTTATTCGACTTGTTTCGCCTTTTACAGCATTATCAAGACTGAATACATAATTGCAAAAACATCGCTTGAAATATACGTATTTCGGTTCGGTACCTGGGGGTGGTAAAATATGATCGATGGGTCCAAACCAGTGGCGTAGATAGCTTTTTGCGAGGAGGGGGGATATGACTTAGTGCAAAATTTCATAAGTTTTTCTTCTAAAGTTCTATTTTTGTTGATAGAAATAATATTTCATATAGGTAGTACAAAATTAGCAGAAAAGTTAAATTAAATTTCAAAAAATTCAAATTATTAGAATTGGAAAAAATCAATTGAAAATCAGTGAAAAATTGAATTATAGTTAATTGGATATATACACCATTGAAAATATTCTAAGGAAAATAAGAGCAGAAAATCTAGTTTTCGGCGTTTTTTGACAATCCATTTATGACTTCGTCGGCTGTGATTCCAATGTCACGATTAATTGCCAGAGCAGCCAAACCTTTCAAAAAATTGGACAAACATGAGTTTTTAAATTGCAATGAATTTCATATATTCAGAAGGGTCATTACAAGTCCATTTCTTTTATAGTGCTCCTCTGATCGTTTTTATCCGCTTCAAACGTCGATACCGGCAGCGTAACTTATATTTTGAGCAACATAGTTAATTAACAATTTTTTGGTACTTGAACATGAGAATTGTGAGCGTGATAACTGTTCACTATAGATCTGAGAATTTTTTTCATTGTTGGAGCAATTACTATAAGGCTTCAGAGTAAATCCAGGTTGAAAAAATTTAAAAATCTTAATTTTTCAGTTGTTTATTAACAATTTACGTAGTTTTGCAACATCGAAATGAAATTTTTTAAATAATTTTATGATCCGTTTCTTATTATTGGAAGCTACAAGGAAATGGTTTTTTCAATGTTCATCTCCTATTGTTTAAAAAATTGTTATAAATGAGTGCGTTGTTTATAAGAGAATCAAGTGAAAGAAGTTATGATTAATTAAAGTATTCAATTTTGCAACTAAGTAAATTGTTAGTAAAAAACTGAAAAATTTAACTTTTAATTTTTTTAACGGGGATCTATTCTCCAGTCTAGCTCCAAGAAAGGAAAAAAATATCAGATATATAGTTTAACAGTTATCACACTTGCAATGTCCTTGTTCAAGCAGCAAACTGCATAACTAATTGAAAAATCGCGATAAAAATGTTTTTTCGCTGGATTCTTGTTCATTCACCTATAGAGTAAAGCCTGAAATTTTTCATTCCTTAATTTAATATTTAATATAGTTGAATAATATTTATTGTTAAAGTGTCCCGACTGGGCGTTACTTTCGCAAGCCTCATTACCCGTATTCGGAGGGTTCCGGGAGACTTTCTTTTAGAAAATATTCTCCTCTTTTTGTATCTTTATTTAGATATCAAGAATATCAATTAGTTTTTGAGATAATTTTTTCTTTCTGTAAATTGATTATAACTTTTACAATTTTCGTGAACGGAACTTAACTTTCTTCAAAATATATCTACATGCTCTTCCGAATCGAATGACACCTTCTTCATATTTTTCCGAGACTCATGAAAAAAGTTGAACAAAAAAAACACTTGTTGACTAGACTATATTCTCATGATTAGAGAACCTTTCTCCAAGATCCATGATGTATAAGTCCAGAAATGGATTGAACGCCATCACAAGAAATTTTTTACTAACTCGACAATTTTTATTAACTTCAAAATATTATGGAGTAATTAAGTTGACAATTAAAGCCAAGAGTTATTTAGTCATATTTTGATACCTACTCTACATCAAAAAAGATTCGAAATATTAAATATTGTTTCAAAATTTTCTATGAGCGGAAGTCATCACGCTCCTCAAATGTAAACAGGAATTTAATCGGTCACTAGGACCAAAAAACGTATGTGAAATGGAAAATTTTATTCACGAAGGAAGAAGTCAACCAAAACCTCCTCCCACTTCTTCTCTTTCTAAATTTTACACTACCTATACTATTAAACGAAACTACTCGTGCTTTAGATATAATACTATACCTTCTATAAAACAATTTAGAAAGAGAAGTGCGAGCAGATTTTGGTTGACTTCTTCCTTTCGAAATAAAAATTTTCTATTAGGGCCATTTGAACTTTTTTAAACACGTTTTTTGCTCATAGTGACCGATTGAACTACTAATTAAACGTTAAATAAAATATACTCAAAACTGCTAGTTACTTTACCGGAAATTAGAAAAACGATTCAATTTCTTGATTTATTATTATGATAAAATTATGAGTAGATATTTACTTTACATGTGCTCAATCTGTCCATAATTATAGCAAGCGACCATTTCGTGGCTCCTGATTGGTCGGCCTGTCCGAAGCGCGGAAAATATACAATACTCAATTGCACAGCGCTCACGAAAACATATCTAGATGATTTTTATATAATTGCACATACATAATATCAAAAGAGATGCTTGTGCTTAGTAAATTTCATGTATACTTAAATACGTAGATACGAAGACTTTTATTATATTATAATTTTCTTTGGCTCATGGGGGGATTGTTCCCCTTGATCCCCAACCCCTATCTACACCACTGGTCCAAACTATCAGAGATTTAACAGTGGAGAGTGGTTCAGGCCCAACTGGTCATTGAGTGCTTTATTACTATGGCTTCCCGGAAGTTCATTTTCATACCTTTTTCACAGTTATAAAGAAATTTTGGTTTAAAAGAGGATGAGATGTTATGTCCTTTCGACTCTAGATGTTCCCTAAATGCTGATTTCCGTCTTGTAGATGTTCTTTTAGCCTAGTTTCAAAACATCTTCCAGTCTGACCAATATATAATGAGTAATTGTGAAAAATGTAATTCATCATATGTAGTAGACTAAATTTTATTGGAAGAGTTTTTTTCAGAATCGTCTCATACCAATTCTAACGACCAATGTTAGGCACCATATATGGAAACATGTAGTCACATATGCAACAATATATCTATGGGGTATCTCAATTTTAAAGTGATAACTTTTGTATTAATAACGTTATAAATGTGTAACAAAGCGGAAAACACTAATTTGCTCTTGTAGTCAAAAGTCAATTATATAACATCTCACAAAAAAATTTTTCCAAATAAAACTTGAGTTTAAACGTAATGGACCTTCCACGAACTAATGGCCCTCCTGGTATAATGCCACTTTCTAATATATTCTTGCCAACAGAAGTTAGAATATACTTAGCAAGTGTATATTTAAGTTAATAAGAATAATCTTGGAATAAATTCATACACACACGTTATTATAATAATAAACTTACTATTTCAGAATTGCATTTGTTATCCAAACAAGGTTGAAAACGCCAGAATATCTCAGCTTCTGGTTTTGAATTCACAATGCATTCTACAATCCCCACTTCGTTAGGCATCTTGTAATTTTCAAGAATTTTCAACTGAACGTGTGGACTTTCTGAAAGGTGGTATAAGAGTAAACACATAAACATACCAAAATGGCAACTTTTCAAATCTCATATTCTATTAAAGAGTGTTTTCGTTTCACCAAGAAATGAACTCCATCCTATAATTTCTCAATTGCCTACACAAATGCCTCCTTCAAGTCTTTGATAGCATATATACATAACTTCAAATATTTTAGAGCATATATACCTGAACGAAACATATTAATACAAGGTCATAACGGCGAGTAGAAGAAGATATACATGTGTAACACTATTTCGAATATATATGTATATATATATATACATATATATATATACATATATATATATATATATATATAGTATATATATATATATATATATATATATATATATATATATAATTATATATATATATATATATATATATATATATATATATATATATATATATATATATATATATATATATATATATATATATATATATATATATATATTTATATATATATATATATATATAAATATATATATATATATATATATAATATATATATATATATATATATATATATATCTATATATATATATATATATATATATATATATATATATATATATATTATATATATATATATATATAAATATATATAAAAATATATATAAATATATATATATATATATATATATATATATATATAAGGAGGGTAGTCGCTGACTAAGAGGAAAACTATTTGTAGGGACTGCAGCAATGTAAAAGGAAACTCTTTGAAGTTTTTCCAAGCTTTCGAAGTCGTTTATTCCATCATCAGGGAGAATCTATCTTGAGGATGTTTACATATATGTTCATAATAGGTTATAAGAAGCATTGTGACATAGAATATGATGCTATTTGCTAAATAATCAGGAATGGTGATACATCTTTGAAGTTATTATGATTACATTTCTGAACGAAATGACAAATCGATGTCACTCATTTTTTATTGTTTTTATTTTCAAATAGTCGGGGCAAACTAACATAATTTTAATCAGAATACGGAAAAAAAAACCAGAACTAGCCCAAAGGGAAATGGTTGGGGGGTTACTAACATGAAAAAAAAAATAAATGCAGTTACTGACCTTGGGGACTAACTTAGGGGGGTGGGGTAAAGCGAAAAAAATTCAAAATCAATAGTTTGGATGCGTATTACGAGAAAATTTGACGTCGGAGAAGAAAATGCTCAACAGCAAAGTTGTAGGTAATAAAAAGATCTTTCATTTTTGTTTGGGGTACTTATCATCATAACCTCAAAATTATCGAGAAATTTAAAAATTTTCCAACAAAGAATAAAATTTTCGTTTTTATATTATAACTTTTATAAAAATTAATGAATTGTTATGGAACTTGGTGAAAAGATACCTTTATATATTATAAATAACCAAAAAAATTTTCAAAAGAAAGTAATGGAACGTTTTTGATTTGGAATTTTTTTAAATAAAAAAAGTCCTTTTTTCAGACGAAAATTGTATGGTGAAAAATCATCGTGAATAGATTTTTCAAAGCTCACTTTGTTTGGTTTCTTGTCTACTTTTTGATAAATCAGAGACACAATATAGCTTCTACTTAAGAATATGCTTAAAAATGCAAAAAACGAAAAAAGTCAATTTTGAAAAAAAAATTTTCAGTAATTGTTGATAATTTTGTTTTAATTTCAAAAAAATGTTAAAATTTATTTCACCAATCGATTCCACTTGAAAAAATATTCAAGAAACTGTATTTTGTTGTTAAAAATTACTCCTATATTTAGGGGTGGTAAAGGGTTGCTTCTGGAGGGTGAATAAAGTAATGATCGTTCTCATGCAATTTTCGGCTAAAATTGACGTTAAACAAAAAATTAGTAATCAATAAAAGTTGTAGATTTTGAAAAATTCTTCAAGTTTTGTAGAGGTCATTTTTACCATAACCTCAAAATTTAAAAAAAATGCAAAAAATGTATTTTTTTACATTTTTTACTTTTTTAAACTTTCTTATTATTTCTTTTTTTCTCATTTTTGTGTACTCAGTAGACAAAATGTGTGGTTGAATAAAAGTATTATAGTTTTAACTTCAATTTGGAAAATTACTGAAAAATTTTTTTTCAAAATTGACTTTTTTCGTTTTTTGCATTTTTTAGCATATTCTTAAATAGAAGCCATATTGTGTCTCTGATTTATCAAAAAGTAGACGAAAAAACAAACAAAATGAGCTTTGAAAAATCTATTTACGATGATTTTCCACCATACAATTTTCGTCTGAAATATAGGACTATCTAAAATTTCTGTTATACCATTATTAGGTAAAGCTAATATTATATCATTCACATATTTTTTGATGAAGAATAAGTTAAAAGAGAGTACTGAAATCACTGTGTCTATCAATTCAACAACCTTTCAACAATTGTTCTTGAAGAGAATTACATCTTTCAAAAAGATCTTTCTTAGAAATGGCCTTTATCTATTAAAGAGAATAACTCCATCATTAAAAAACAGATATGAGCCTTTTGAGTGAAATTTATTCTTTTTTACTTTCACTTGACATAAAACAACACTAAATCAAATTAATTTAACGTGGTGATTAAACTTACACTGAAATTGATTTTTCTTCCGAAATAATGTCAAACTTGTTGAAAGTTGAAGTTTGGAAATTAAAGAAATAGAAAATGAGTGACATCGATATGTCATTTCGTTCAGACATGTAATCATAATAACTTCAAAAATGTATCAACGTTTCTGATTATTTAGAAAATAGCATCATTTTCTATGTAGCAATGCTTCTTATAACTTATTATGAACATATATGTAAACATCCTTAACCCTTCGTTAGTGTACCATGAAAAAAACACGGTAAGTGTTCTGGGGTATGTCATACCTCACGAAAAAAATTCACGGCAAATTGAGCTTTTTGGATATATTTTCAATTTAATTATTGAACTTGATTTTTTGAATACTTTTGAATCGGATAAATCAAAGAAATATATGTAACAATAGGTTTTATTCGAAATACTACTAAATTTACAAGAAACATCAATTTTCAATTTCAAAAAAAGAACATTCACTATTATGATAAATATTTTAGTAACCTATATACTACAATGTCAAACTTAAACACATTTCTAAAAAGAATGACTAAAGGATAAAACGCAACATAAATTAAAACAATATTTTCACCAATAAACTTTTTACGGTCTCTCGAATGGAATGTGGCACAATTTTCGCAGCTAAAAACTGCGTGCTCTAAGCATAGTGGGGTGTCACACTGCATACAAGCATAGAATGTCTTTCTGTCCTTATTTCTCGGACATACTGAACATCTTATGCTTGTCCTGCGTCGTTTTGAGCCATGTTCATGACTTTCCACTGGCTCCAGTTCTCGAAGTCTTTTTCTTAAACATGGGTTTTTTCTTCGCTCACTTCTAAACTTTGATATCAGCTGTATACCAAGTTCTTTTGAAAACGCACGCCTTTTTAAATTGAATTTTTTTGTATTTTCTTTATATTATATCACCTGAGCATTTACTCCGTCAGTATTCAAGAACGAGAAAAATAAAGTAAGGGTCCAGCGGCGACTGTTCCTTGCTACGCTGTAATTAGCAGATAGTTCATCCAATGTATCAACACCGCCCTTTGTACTGTTGTAAAAATCGATATTTTCGGGCAATTTTTTGTCACCAGATTGGCCAACTACAGTACTGTCATGGTGTAAAGTAGAGAAAAGAATGAGATTTTTAGATTTTTGGTACATATGACACAACAGATAAGTCCGTTGAAGGGGGTGTGCTAAGTGTCAATTCCCCGCTTAACCGCCGCTACTGAATTCTTCATCGAGGTACCGTGATTCACGCTATAAAACGATACGTCACTTTTGTTTTCTCTATGATTCAGACCTGCGTATTACGAAAATATCGAGATAGCGTTGAATTTCCAAGTGAAACATGTAATATCGTTCTCTTTAGCCAAATAACTGTTGAAGAAGTAAGATCATTAATTGTTAAAATTATAGTCAATATCATTTGAACGTTTATTCAACATATTAAAGTTATTAAGTATCTGTGGCGTCTGATAGACGGTAAGTTATGAGAAGAAATATAATTATTTCGTATAAATGCATTATCTTGAAAATCTCAATTGATTCCTTGTTTAATTTTTCCGCCATTTCATTTTTTTCATTTATCTATATTAAATTATTTATTTTTCAATATTGAAATAATCATCTCACATTTCTTGATTTAAAATATTTTTAATTTATTTGCTTATTTCATTCTCTCAATTTAACACAAGATTTTTGTAGGCTAACGATGGCAAATTTCACGTGGTCATATCTTATGTTCAGTTTAATGTTGGAATATATACTATCTTTCTTAGCATCTTTGCTTGAGATAAATCTAAATGTTAATTTGAATTGGCCATCGATACCCTACAGATATTCTTGGAAAATATTAAGTTTGAGATTGTATGTTGATTGGCCCCGAATTATTTTAGCCACCTTGGTTGGAGTTCAAAAGATAACCTTGTCTGGAGTTTAAAGAACCACCTTGACGAATCATATTCTACTGAAGCTACGATACAACCTATACTAGGACCACCAAGAAACTAGTTACAAAGGGCAGAAGTCAAGAGTACAATCCACCTAAAGAAGAATCTCAAACGTCGATAGAATAATAAATAAAAACAAAAAGATAAGTCTCATCCTATGTATTAAGAAAATAGTAAATACCTTCATTTTATCTTGTTGTTATTACTGAGAACAAACTAGAACCCATATATGTTTAACCAATCTCCTAGCTAGCTCGGGCAAATATCTTAAAAGGGAGAGTGGTTACAAAGTTTTGTTGCGACGGGGAATAATTATGTCCATCAAACTCGTCCCACAATCTCTGAAGCCTTCGTTGGCACTCTTCGTACGACATATTGTTAAAATTTATCAGAAAATAACACGCATCAAAAACTAAAGTGAAACTCTGTTATTTACTACTTACACACGAAAAGTTACGTAATTAGTGTTCCGGGGTATACGATACCCCAAGCGTCTTCACCGATATATGTTTTGAAACTGAAAGCCCATAGACACGCTTCGCCAGACGTTTTGTTTTACTATATGCATATTTGTTGCAACCAGTTATCATAATTTTTATGGATCAGTATTCTGACTTGATTGTTTCCTCAGTAGAATCTATGAATGAGCTAAAGCTATTGGCCGCTAGAGGTCTCTGATTTTTCGAATTTTAAGTTTACAGCTATAAACAGACGTAGTGGGGTATCATATACCCCGGAACACTAACGAAGGGTTAAGATAGATTCTCCCTGATGATGGAATAAACGATTCCGAGAGCTTGGAAAAACTTCAAAGAGTTTTCTTTTACATTGCTGCAGTCCCTACAAATAGTTTTCCTTCTATATGTATGAGAATACATAAGGGTTCCCAGAGGACTGAAATTTTTTATGAGACTCTCAGGGAATTCTTCATAGGGTACCAGGTCTTTGGTATATGGGAGTTCCTTCGGAGACTTGTGGAGGCTCTCTTCGTAGGTTTGAATATCACATTACATACATAGTTAGTTGAAAAATAGTTATTTTCTTACACGTCTTCGTGTTAAAAAATTAACTTCCATTTCGAATTAAATAGGACCAGAATGAACAGAATGATATAATTTAACTCGAAGCCATCGGGAGAGATAAGAGACACGTGTTGTCGAATGGAATGAGAATATAATTAAATCATTCATTCTTTCTAAATTCCATTCAGGTACAGGGGATGTCCAAGGAATGAAAACTCAATTGTGTGATAGATGTATAGTTATTAAGAATGTTTCCATTGAATAATTTATATAATGTAGTCCCACAAATTTCAAAATATAGGAATACTTATGTATGATAAACAGTTATTAAGTATTTTTCAATGAATAATTTATTCATGTCAACATTGATTTTCAAGATTTTTGAATGAAATAATTTATATAATATACAGCATACAAATCAAGTTTCATTAAATTTTGAGAATTAAATGACGTCATTTCAATAATGTACAGGGTGTGTTCACATATTTCGAATGTGTGATAAACAGTTATAACGTATTTTCAAATGAATAATTTATTCATGACAATATTGATTTTTACGATTTTTGATTGAAATAATTCATATAATGTACAGGCTGACCCATTTTCGAAATCCTTACGGGGTAACTCGGTTATTTTTAAAGATAGAGATTTGCGGTTTTCGCGAACGTCGGCTACTTTTTTGTGAATCACACGATACCGTAAACAAAATTTTCATAGCTTGCTTCGTTTTTGAGATACAGGGCGAAGTTGAAAATATTGCATTTTCGCCCTCGCCTTGTATCACAGCTATCTTTAAACTTATAGGAAAAGTAAAAACTGTGTTTTATACACTTTTTTACGTAGAATCCAGTGGCGTAGTGAGATTTTTGAAATGAGCTGTCATTGTTCAGATATAACCCAAAGTTATATTTTTTTAAATGGGACACTCTGTATATTTTTCCATATTCAAAACATAAATGCTTTGAGCTTTTCAAAAATATATAATACTCATATAATATTTCAAGTATTAGCCCTGTATTTAGATAAATTTCATTTTTGTTAGAGCAAGTCAAGACAAATATCACTTTAGTAGAACGTTTAGCGCAATAAACAAATATCACTCTCATTTATATATGGTAGCATGGAAAGTATTCATTAAAAAAATATTATTTAATATAAGTTACTAAACAAAGATTAATTTAAAAATTATTATAACAGAAATTAAAACTTATATGAAACACTGCTACAAAACAAAGCTCTATTATTTTTCGGTTGAAAATATTTTATAAATATTGTTCAAATTGCTGTCCATTCTGTTGAAGACACAACCGACATCTTGTGAGGATAGCGTCAATCGACCGCAGTAAGAACAAAGGTCTTATGCGTAAGAATTCGAAAGCTTCTCTCGTGGCATTCATGAGAGCATCTCGATTTTCGTGTCGCGTGTGGTTTATTTTATTTTTCATAAAGCCCCATATGAAAAAATCTAATATCGATAACTCAGGGGACCTTGGTGGCCAGTTAATGGGACCATTATTACCAATCCACTGGTTTTGGAATCTTTCATTAAGAAAAGCCCTAACGGGACCTGCGTTATGACAAGGTGCGCCATCTTGTTGAAAATAACTGTGTCCGTATTGAGCCAACGGAATTTCGTCAAGTAATTTCCAAATATCTTTTTGTGATTGAAGTTACCATCGAAAATGCGGTAGGCTAATATTCCTCCAAAAACGAACCAAGATACATTAAAGCCGAATCTGCCTTGTTTTTGCCGAACCACCGTAACGTGCTCATTTTCATTCGACCAATAACGATGATTATTTCTATTAAAATGCCAGCGCTACTTATATAGCTTTCATCGGACCATACCACTAAATGCCCAAAATTCATATTTTCTCCCGTCTTTTGTATATACCACCTACAAAACTCAATGCGCTTCTCAGCATCACCTGGTGCAGATGATGTATAGTTTGAGGTATGTAGGGGGTATATTTATGCTTTTTCAATATCTTCGAAACTCTTGTCTTTGGAATGCCGATCGAATCTTCAATTTCTCTGCAAGAAGTATTTTTGTTCTCTTCTACCTTTGCGAGGACACTAATTTCAGCATCTTCAGCATTTTCTTTCCTATAACTTTTTGGTCTAGGCTTATCAAAAGATCCAAAATTTTCCAAATTTTTTTTTAGTCTACCAAATATTCTCCTACTCGGTTGTCTCCTTTCAGGAAACCTAAAATTCCTATCTTATTATCTTACTGACACCAGTAAATGGGTAATAGTAAATACCTTTCAAAATAGAGGTCCATCGCTTGATTTGGATTGAAACCAACTTGGTAGTATATCCCAACCATATCTAATTTTTCGTAATTTTGATATCTTGAATTATCATTCGCCATTGTTAAGAAAAATTTGATAACTTTGACAGGTAAGGTGACAGGAGTTATATACATTCTGCACTTGCTCTTTTTCCATAGCTACCTACTAATTAGGTCCACAGCGTTTATAGTCGATAAATAGTGTTTCATAAGAGTTTAAATTTATTGTTTTGTCAAATTATTTAGTGACTCATACTGAATAATATTTTTTTAATGAATACTTTCCATGCTACCATATACGAATGAGAGTGATATTTGTTTATTGCGCGAAACGTTCTACTAAAGTGATATTTGTCTTGACTTGCTATAACAAAAATGAAATTTATCTAAATACAGGGCTGATACTTGAAATATTATATAAGTATTATATATTTTTGAAAAGCCCAAAGCATTTATGTTTTGAATATGGAAAAATATACAGAGTGTCCCATTTAAAAAATTATAACTTTGGGTTATATCTGAACAATGACAGCTTATTTCAAAAATCTCACTACGCCACTGGATTCTACGTAAAAAATTGTATGAAACAAAGTTTTTACTTTTCCTATAAGTTGAAAGATAGCTGTGATACAAGGCGGGGGCCAAAATGCAATATTTTCAACTTCGCCCTGTATCTCAAAAACGAAGCAAGCTATGAAAATTTTGTTTACGGTATCGTGTTATTAACAAAAAAGTAGCCAACGTTCGCGAAAACCGCAAATCTCTATCTTTAAAAATAAGCGAGTTACCCCGTAAGGACATCGAAAATGGGACAGCCTGTACAGGGTGTGTTCACAAATTTCAAATTTCATTATATGTTGAGAATTAAATGACGTCATTTCAATAATTTACAAGGTGTGTCCACATATTTCAAATGTGTGATAAACATTTATTACGTATTTTCAAATTAATAATATATTCATGACAATATTGATTTTCACGATTTTTGAATGAAATAATTCATATAATGTACAGGGTGTGTCCACATATTTCAAATGTGTGATAAACAGTTATAACGTATTTTCAAATGAATAATTTATTCATGACAATATTGATTTTCACGATTTTTGAATGAAATAATTCATATAATGTACAGGGTGTGTTCACAAATTTCAAATTTCATTATATGTTGAGAATTAAATGACGTTATTTCAATAATGTACAGGGTGTGTTCACAAATTTCAAATTTCAGTATATGTTCTGAATTGAATGACATCATTTCAATAATGTACAGGGTGTGTTCACATATTTCAAGATGTGTGATAAACAGTTATTACGTATTTTCTAATGAATAGTTTATTCATGTCAACATCAATTTTCACGATTTTTGAATGAAATAATTTATATAATGTACAGAGTGTGTCAACAAATTCCAAATTTTATTACGTGTTGAGAATTAAATAACTTCATTTTAATAATGTTCAGGGTGTGTCCACATATTTCAAATGTGTGATAAACAGTTAATTACGTATTTTCCACTGAATAATTTATTTATGTCAACATTGATTGTCACGTTTTTTGAATGGAATAACTTATAGGTGAAATATCAAACCGTTTGACTTATATGAAATTTTTGGGAAAAAAAACAGTCTCTTCTCATACAAAAATTCTAACTGACAGTCTTCTTTGAAAAAATCACATGAAAATATCTATATTGAGGAAATATCGACTATTTCAGAAACCCTATTAAGTAGGGTGGGTAACAATTTATAGAAAAAAACAAAAACTTATAAATATAACGATAAAGTCTTTACAGAGGATATCGTTTGACTTTTATGAAATTTAAGGAAAAATAAACATCTCTTGTATTAGTTATAAGTAGAAACCCGGCACCCAGAGCCATTAAAAATGATTGATGATGACAGCTCAAGGTCATAAATCATGGCCGCTCTATTGTTCCTATTGTTTGGGTGCAGGTGTGCAGCCAATTGTGATGCCAGGTGTTTCTTTTGTTAGGGCCGGTCTATTGTTCCTATTGTTCGAGCCGGTCTATTGTTCCTATTGTGCGGTGCAGTCTTTTGTTAGACCAGGTGTTCGGTACCGTATTAACTAATGATTGATGGTCATGAGAATTTACAAATTTAGACCAAAATTCGTAAGAAATCCACCCCCTGACATTCGACGTGAGTAATATTTCTAAGAAAACACACAAAAGGTTGACGTGAATATCTCTTCACAAAAGCGGGTGGCCGGTCTATTGTTCCTATTGTTTCTTTTGTTAGGGCAGGTGTTCGAGACAGGACCGTATTAACTAATGATTGATGATCGTGAGAATTGATAATTTTTTCAAATTTAGACCAAAATTCGTATGAAATCCACCCCTGACATTCGACATCGCCAGGTATTTCTAAGAAAACACACACAAAAGGTTGACGCGGGTATCTCTTCACAAAACCGTCGCTGAGTTATTCAACGTGGGTGGGCAGGTACAAAATCGTGTGATTTCATAGAATTCAGGCGCACCAGTGGTGGGGGTAGTTTCTATATTAACCCTAACAAACTCGGAAGAGTTTAGTTTACTTCTTTTATAGTTGTTGAACAGTTTCATTGTGCGTTATGTCGAATATGTTTGCCAGTTTTTTAAGATCCATGTCTCTGGACATGATCATGAATATGTTTAAGCAGGGGCAATTCAGAACAGCTGAATTACTAGATAGCGTAATTGATATTGTTAATGAAAAAGTTGTTCTGGACAACTCATCAATAAATCTAGATGAGTATAATGAACTATGCCTGGCCGCTCGCCCTGAATTGGTAAGTATTAATATATTACTTACTTTCGTATTTTTTGACTCTATTTTTGTAGATGTCTTCACAAGTTAATTTACCTGTGCCGTCGACATCAGGATATTTTAATATGGTACGTTAATTTTATTATTTATAAATATCAGATTATATTAAATGTTTAATATTATTACAGTATGATCAACACCAAGGATTACCTGGATATTCACAGTTAGAGAACCAGGTTCGTTGAAATATTTTTATTGAAATTTTCGTATTTTCTAACTCTATTTTTGCAGATGTCTTCGCAAGGGAATTTACCTGCGCAGCCGTCGACATCAGGATATTTTAATATGGTACGTTAAATTTATTATTTGTAAATATCAGATTATATTAAATGTTTAATATTATTACAGTATGATCAACACCAAGGATTACCCGGATATTCACAGTTAGAGAACGAGGTTCGTTGAAATATTTTTTATTGAAATTTTCGTATTTTCTGACTCTATTTTTGCAGATGTCTTCACAAGTTAATTTACCTGTGCCGTCGACATCAGGATATTTTAATATGGTACGTTCTTAATTTATTATTTGTAAATATCAGATTATATTAAATGTTTAATATTATTACAGTATGATCCACACCAAGGATTACCCGGATATTCACAGTTAGAGAACCAGGTTCGTTGAAATATTTTTATTTTATTTTTCGTATTTTCTGACTCTATTTTGCAGATGTCTTCGCAAGAGAATATAGTTGCTCAACCGTCGACATCTGGATATATTCATATGGTGCGTTAAATTTATTATTTGTAAATATCAGATTATATTTTGAAAAATACTAAATGTTGAATATTATTTCAGGCGCCGCTAAACGCAACAGGTTCTGGATTACCAGGATATTCACAGTTAGAGAAACAGGTTCGTTGAAATATTTTATTTATTGAATCATGCTAATTACATATTTTCCAGCCTTCCTTAGATGTCAGCCGTAACTACATAAACCTCGTCAGTACCAGTTCCAAATTTTATAAAAAATTTAATTCTACTGCCCGGGTGATACATTTCACCATAAACGATGATCAAGTTGGAGATAACCCCAATGAATGGCTAGAGGTAAGAATATTTTTCAATAATCTATATACATTTGCATAATTTTGTTTTATTTTCAGAACGTAATTAAGGAACTGTTACGGAGAGGTTTAGAAGATTGTGCCCCAGGCGATTATGTCGGTCTAAAGATCGATAATGCCAATATACCTGAACGGCCAATCGGTATTTCTCTAAGGAAGGCTGAGCAATACGATGCGGCGGTTGTTATGGATGTGTTAACGAAAGTTTTACAGAGCAATGAAAGCTTTTTCACCAAAGACTTGTTAACACTATCCATAACAAGAATTTCTCTACCGAGTGGAAGCGGACGCATCAAGTTAACAGGTGAGGCATCTGAAGACTATTGTTCCGTAAAAAAATATAGTTTCATAATTACACCGTATGCAGACGATAATATGTGTTTCGCTAGGGCATTAGTTCTAGCAATTGTTTTCAAAACAGAGGGGCCTAAACAAGTAGAACTAATGCTCAGAACTAAAGATATATTAGATAATAGAGCGCTTATACTATGCGGTAATGTAGGCATTGACAGATATACAGCTTGCAATTATGAGCATATTGATTTATTTCAAAATTATTTAGTAAATTATTCAATTGTCGTTTATAATTCGCGAGACGGATCCACTACCTGTTACGAAGGGCCGCGTGACCATAAACGAACAACTTTAAATTTATATCTTGAGAATGGGCATTATAACGTTATTAAATCGTTGACGGGTGCCTTTTCGACACAATTCTTTTGTGAATTGTGTAGAAAAGGTTACTCTAATTTTATGACGCATACAAACTGTCCATTCATGTGTCCTTGTTGCCATTCGTTGCCATTATGCGAGGAACAGGTAGATTCCATTGTATGCGACGCTTGTAACCGCGATTTTAGAGGTAAAATTTGTTTCGAGAATCATAAAAAGTCTTTATGCTCACAATTGAAGAGGTGTCTATCATGTCATAAATCTGTTTGGAAGAGTAAAAGGGTACACAAATGCGGATATACATATTGCTCTACTTGTGGTTGTGAAAAACCAGTCAGACATGATTGTTTCATGAGAGCCTGTCCAAACATTCAGAAAAATAAAAAGTTTGTTTATATATTTTACGATTTCGAATGCACACAAGACACCCCTAATGAAAAAGGTCATTTCGAGCATTTACCTAATTTGTGCGTTGCACAGAATATTTGTAATGTATGTCTGAATAACGATGATATATCGCAAAGTTGTCAAACGTGCGGGACACGTCAGCATATATTTAAAGAAAATCCCGTGGAAGAATTTCTAAAGTATGTATCGTCGTCATTCAGAAAACATAACATTTTCTGTATAGCGCACAACAGTAAAGGTTACGATAGTTTGTTTGTTTTAAGGGCTATTATGAAGAATGTCAAAGCATGGAATCCTAAAATTATAAGCAACGGTACCAAATTAATGTCGATAAAATGTAATAACATTAAATTTATAGATTCGTTAAATTTCATGCCTTTACCTCTATCGAAACTGCCTGCAACTTTTGGATTTGAAGGAGTCAAAGGATATTTCCCTCATTTTTTCAATACAGCAGCAAATCAAAATTATACCGGTCCTCTTCCAAATTACGAATTTTATGCACCTGACGCGATGAACACTACTGACCGCGAAAAATTTTTTGTTTGGTATAATGAAATGATAAATTCAAATTTTATTTTTAATATGGAAACAGAAATACAAAAATATTGTGTTTCAGATGTGGATATTTTGAGAAAAGCTTGTTTAAAATTCAGAGATACTTTTATATCGTCCACAGATTTAGATCCCTTTTTAGAAAGTATTACAATAGCTGGTGCATGTAATCAAGTATATAGACGGAAATTCCTCAAAAAGAATACCATAGGCATAATACCCCCTAAGGGTTATAGAATGAAAGATAATTCATCTATGGGAGCTTTGAAATGGTTGTTGTATATGCAGGGTGTTTTGAATACCAATATACAGCATGCAGGTTCGGGTAGAGAAATGAGATTACCTGAAGGAATTTTGGTTGATGGCTATATAGAATCCACAAAAACTGTTCTTGAGTATAACGGGTGCTATTTCCACGGGTGTAGAAAGTGTTTTAAACACACCACTATTGAGTTAGGTCGCGATAACAAAAAGAAAGAACAAATGTTTCAAAAATATGAATCTACAATAGCCAAACAACGTAAAATTCGTTCACTTGGGTATAATCTCATTACTATATGGGAATGTGAATTTAACGAGTTTTTGAAAAGTAATCCGGGTATGAAAGCTAATTTGGACAGCCACTATGAGCAATATAAAAATCCCTTGAACCCCCGGGACGCATTTTTTGGAGGTAGAACTAACGCTGTTAGGTTACATCACAGCGTCAATACTGATGAGAATGAAGAAATTCATTATTATGATGTTTGTTCGCTGTACCCCTTTGTAAATAAATATAAAAAATGTCCTATTGGGCATCCCAAGGTCCATATAGGTGACGAATGTTTAGATATAGATTTGAATAAGGTAGAAGGTCTTGTAAAGTGTTTAGTTCTACCTCCACAAAACCTGTATCATCCCGTGCTTCCCTACAGATGTAACGGTAAACTTATGTTTCCACTGTGTCGTACGTGCGTTGAAAATCTCCAGCAAGACGAGTGTCTTCATACGGACGAAGAACGCTCGTTTATCGGAACGTATGTTGCTGATGAGTTACGCAAGGCAATCGAACTAAATTATACAGTAATAAAAATATTTGAAGTTTGGGAGTACGAAGTTACGCAATATAATACGGAAAGTAAAGAGGGTGGGTTATTCACAGAATATGTTAATCAATTTTTGAAATTAAAGCAGGAAAATAGCGGTTGGCCATCTAATTGTTGTAATGAACAGGATAAAATTAATTATATAGAAGAATATTTTCAAAGGGAGGGGATAAAATTAGATAAAGATAATATTGCGAAAAATTTGGGTTTCAGATATCTTGCTAAATTAATGCTAAACAGTTTTTGGGGTAAATTCGGTCAGAGGGAAAATCTACCCCAAACTTCAATTATTTTAAATCCCGAAGAACTTTTTAAACTAATTGTAGATCCCGCGAAGAAAGGCAAATCCATTTTATTCATAGATGACGAATCTATTGTAGTAAATTGGGATTATGTCGACGAAGCTATTTCACCGTTGAAAACTGTGAATGTAGCGATTGCCGCGTACACAACAGCAAGTGCGAGGCTCGTGTTGTATGAATATTTGGAGAAATTGGGGCAAAGGGTTATTTATTTTGATACAGATTCTATTTTTGTAACGAAGAAACCGGGTGAATGGTTACCTGAAACTGGAGATTTTTTGGGCATGATGACCAATGAGTTGGAATCATACGGCAAAAATGCCTACATTACAGATTTCATAAGTTCAGGCCCTAAATCATATAGTTTTAAAGTGTTCTGCCCTGATACAAAACAGACAAAGACAGTTTGTAAAGTTAAGGGTATCACGCTCAATTATAAGAATGCGCAACTGATTAATTTTGAGACTATGAAATCTCTAGTATTGGGTGAGGCGCATAGTATAACCACTCTTAATGATAGGAAGATTGTACGCTATCGAAATTATCAGATAGTATCGAAACCAGAATCTAAAAAATATTCTGTACAGTTTAATAAAAGACGACGATTACCTGAGAGTTTCGATAGCGTACCGTATGGTTTTAAGTTTTGAGATATATTTCGTAAATAAAATTTTTATATAGAAAGTTATTTAATTTTAATAAATATTTATTCTGTACATTTTTTTGAAATAGTAGTTCTAGTCATGTAATGTATTGTTATACGTTTAATTCTCTTAAAAAGAGTAGTCATGAATATTGTTTATTGTTACGTTTATTCATTTTTAAATCAATTAAAAGAGTAGTTATGATTTTTTATTGTTACTTTTATATATTTTGCAATTAAAAGAGTAGTTATGAATTGATGTTTTTGTTTATTATATATTTTTATACAGTGTTATTGTTGAACAGAATCAAATGAAATTATACATTTTGTTTTTGTTTATTATATATTTTTATACAATGTTGAACAGAATTTATACATATATTTAAAAAGTTTTATTTTAAAAATTACTTTTATACATTTTGTTTTTGTTTATTATATATTTTTATACAATGTTATTGTTGAATAGAATTTATACATATATTTAAAAAGTTTTTTATTTTATACATTTTGTTTTTGTTTATTATATATTTTTATACAATGTTATTGTTGAATAAAAATTATACATATATTTAAAAAGAGTTTTTTATTTTATACTTCAAAAAATAATACAATCTCGAGACAGTGTCATCATTTCTTCCTAATTCTACAGTGAAATATTCTAAAAAATCATGTAAGCAGTAACCATTCAACATGAAACATAAAAATAACAAACAATATTGGCCACACACTAAAGAATCAACACTCTGAAGAATATACGAATTCATATTCCATATTTTAGAATTTCTCAATATGAATCTCTTGATTAATAATTTAGGTGGTCTGCCGTAACTATCGAAATAAGTGCATGAACCATATTCGTCAATGTATAACGCCACCCAATGACTTCCAGGCATGTTTGAAGTATCCTCATTAATTATTATTGCAGATGGTTTACTAACAAAAATAGGTAACTGATCAATAGCATAAATCCCAACATGATTGGTTCGGGGAGCTATCACATCCAGTATTTGGGCCAGTTCCAATGAATTCATTCTGATACCAATTTTTTAAATTGTACACGTTTCTCAGAGAGCACAAGTGTTCGTGTTTTTTATGTGAACCACAGTGTTTGCGTTGATATTTTTCGGATAAATATTGGAGGGTCGGAAAACCAAGGTTTCTCCAAATCTTCGATTATAATGTTACGCGCGGTGCGTTATTTCGGATATAATATCCTTTTCTCGGGACCTTTAACAAAATTACTCCGTACTCTGTGCACACACTGTCAATTAAATTATTAAATTCTGTATTTGACACAGAACCACCTTCCCAGCAGAGACCGTGATGATTCATTTCGATCCATCTAGTAGTTTAGCAGCATGATGTTTGTTAAGGAATCCCAGTCACACACAGGTTTGAATAAACAATGTTGTACATCATTCTCATTTAACGAAAGGATAGCCAACTCTTTTACGACGAATTTTTTTTTAAAATAAAATCCTTGTATATCGATAAACGCTGCAGTCATTTTTTAACTTCCTTAATCCACATCTACGTTACTATTTTTATCAATCTCGATGATATTATCAAACCCTGCATACAATATCCGATTAACAGTCTCAGTCAAAGCTTCGTTGAAACTAACTTCTATGCGCAGGCTACCGTTCCTAATATGGTTCCCGTGCGTTGTCGAAGTAGCGGACATATCGGGAGTAAAATCGAAAGCTGTGAGAAAATTTCCCCCGCAATAGTCTTCTCGTGAAATATGATGCCCCTCATTAGAAAAATGTATACCCGTCCCAGAAAAGAGACTTTGATACGATCTAATGAACAAACCGTTTTCAAAATTAGGTTGTAGAGGTTTTGACGGGAATTTGCTCGCCGTCTTATATAAAGTGATAGATAATTTACAGAGTAATGTTTGAAATCAAAACGGGTTGCTATCGAAAGAACCGTTGAAACTTTTATTAGAAACGAATCCAAGAACACATCGTTTTAGGTAATTGACCTATATATATAATTATCTAAGATTTAACTCTGCAGTCCGGGGGGAATCGTTAGAACTTTGACGTCTAACTCTAGTTATTGGGTATTTTTGGCGTTGTTACATCTAAAGCTTTATTATGAGCCAATTAAAACTGTGGGTGATATTTTTCACTCTCCGAACCAATAAACTGGCTTCGACGATTCTATCTTTCCTTTCAGATTTGCGGCCGACATTAAACTAAAACTGTTTCTTAGCTCTAACAAATTTGAGACGTAGTTCCACACCACCCATTAAAAATTTTCTTGATTGAAAAGGTCTCCATGTACTTTGCCTATTAAGTCAACTTCTTTACTTCCCTCCGTGAAATACTTTCTTTGATGAAAGCCTACATTGTCGGCACCCGTTGATTGCATTTTTGAGAGGTTGTATCGGGTACCATAATCCCGCAGTAAGATGCGACTCTTTAGCGTTCGATCCATAATCAAGAGAGTTTCAATGTACGATCTGTAAACATATGTATATTATTCGGCGTGATACCAAATTTTTTGGTTCAGATACACATCAACCTGGTTGAATATCGAGTGTAAAGTATATATTTACAGGTGCTATAATGTCTGTATCTTTAAGTTTTGAAATTATCTTCTTTCATAATCCTCAAAACGTATATATAGGAGAAGTATGCGATAAATCAATTATACTCGTCCGTTAACCCACTGATGATAAATTCTAAAGGTGACCTCATCGTTAAGAACTGAGATTGTTTGAAGTGTATTAGTGGCCTTTTTCTATGCTCGTTTGAGTTGGTGGCAATAGAAAATAAATCTAATTCAGATTTTACACATTCACACGAAATTATTATGTAGATAAGCCATTTCAGCTGAAAATATCTTGTCTGATGCGTTTGGCTCGCGACTTGGTCTCGTTTTGATTGCGGACTTTGAATGGCTTTTCTTTTACGATTATCGTTTTTTTTATACCATCGCCCACTCATAGATTTCATTTTTTTAACCATTTTATGGCCGATATTTTAGTTGTCTCCTCGAACCTGTTTTTCAACGAATCTCTAATAGGTTTATCCGCAAATTACATCATTCAAAAGTCGCTACCGCTCTTAAGTAACTTCTTTACCGACGGCCTTTTGTACAGATTTTGATTAGAGAAATGCCATCCGCCATAATCCTTTGAAAAAACTTCCTAATCCATGCCCCTTTCTGATAATATTGACCTCTGTATATCGACCCCCAATACCGCTCCCCGCCTGATGCATGTAATAATCGTGATAAGGGCAATTACCACCACCACTTAATGAACGCATTAATTTCAATATTAATAGTACCGTGTACTTGAACGTTCAATGGCTAATAAAGATTTTAATACATATTATACGTACTTATATACTAGAATAACAACATAGCAATTTTTTTTATTTTTCACATTTTTATTATACAAATAATGTTTTTGAATTATTACAAATCAATTCTCTTTAAAATGTAATTTAAATACTAGAAGTTCCATACATGAAAGGTATACCTCTCTCCCGGTTTCAGATCTTAATGTCGATTTCGATGTTTTCAAAATTCCCTTTTAGTAGTGGTACATAATGAATGGAATCGAATATTTTTGCTTTGGATGCACCATAAGTATAATTTGAATTATCAACTGGGTACGTTTCTCAATAATTTTCGTAGAATAATCACCAACTATTGTGGTTCAATAAGATCACAGTAAACAAACATCTGACTGGGTAATCCTAGTAATAATTAGCGGGGTGAATACTCTGCTTGCTTTTGCAGACAAGTCCTGTTCAGGTTTGATCCCAACTGCAAAGCTAATTTTGGTGAAAATGATAGGCACACGTCAGTTTCGATCCGGTGAATACCAGTACTTGTTTAGTAAGTTGATCGTAGGTAAATGTTATTTCCTTCTTGAATTCGGGTGTTTTTATTCAGTGCTTCACGATACTCTCGATATCATTATAAATATTAGGTTTTAACCGCGTTTACAACGGTCTAATAACGGGGTAAGTTTTGTAATAAACCTGTTTTGTTCACTAGTGATTGTTTTGCAAGGAACAAGGATATTGAAACTGCTGCTAATCTACAGCCAGGTACCTCTAAATGAATTGAACGGGTACTGGTATTGTGTAACGAATGGGATGTTTTTATTTTCGGGAAAATAAGACATTGAACTATTTGCACTCAGAGCGTAACGTAAAAGTCGTCAGTCATTTTTTTAAAACTTCGCTCTTCGGCAACCCAGCTACGAGAATTTTTTCGGGATAACCAACCCACGATACGTACAATTCGGTCTGCCATTCCTCACTCTCTTTTTCAGTATTTTATCTATTTTGAAAATATCGTTTTCAACTATAATTGATTTTCTGTTTTCAGGTTCATAAAAAATTCCCCTTAATCAATATTTCACCATTAAATCCGTGAAATTTTTGTACAACAGGGGTTTTTTTCGACAACTTGCGAATTTTTGAATACTTCAAACCGTCCAGTTATTTTCGTAACCTTTCTCGAAAAATATGTTTGTATTTTTGAGATACGCACATAATCACCCTTCTTTTGGTATTTTGGTTTCTTAGTTTTTGTTTTTCTTCATATTCCCCATAGGTATTTTTATATACTTGTAGAATATTATCGGCATTAACAAATTCGGGAGCCATTTTTAATAGTTTCTATGAGTGCTCTTGTTATAAAGAAGGCGACAAGATCGTTTTTGAAAACATCTATATAACGAATGTGAATTTTTGCATAAGTAAGATATTTGAACATTTTTCGATTTAATTGTTGATGTTAAACCGCTCGATCACTGCTGCTTTAACCTGAGGATTCGTAGCAAGCGAAATGATTGAATATTAATATTGTTTCCACACTGCATGTTTTATATATTTTCCTAAAAACTCTCTTTTACTGCATCGTTTTTTATAATTTAATTGGAAATTTATCGGGCTCTGCGAAAATAATATCAATGAAACTTTCAGCATACGGTTTTTTAGTGATTTTTTGATTCAACGGTTTAACCCATGATATTTTACTGAAAACATCTATTAAAGTCAGTAATATTTATATCCGTCATTGAATTTCGGCTAAATCTTTTCAAATCTCCGCAAAATCGGCCTCGAATAAGTCATCAATAATTATTCAGCTTTGTACTTAATTCATAAGGAAATTTTTTTCTGACATTTTTTAATGAAGCGTGTATGTTTCCCTGCCCCTGTAACCATTCTTCGATACTGCCGTGATGTGAATTTTTCCACGTAAACTTTTTTGTCAGCTTTTGAAGCGCCTGCGAAACTCGAAGGATGTTTAACATCATAATAAAGAGAATTCATGATTTAATTATGGATTATACATAGGATTCCCACACAAGTTTTTTTCTTTTTACATAGTGTATTATTAGGAGTTGAAGTATGCTGTTAATTTTATATTGCGGTCAAAGTGTCGATATCAATCTATTTCTTTGAGGGGTTTTTATTCAAGCGATCTATAGGTGTCTCTTCTTTCGCCAACTCTCCTCTTGCTCTTATTATAGTGTTGTAATAATTTGATTTCGTAAAATTGTGAGTGTTTTGCTCAAAGAGCATTGGTAGGCCTGTCTAAGCCCTCATTTTCGAATTCTAATTTCGCAGTATCTGTTTTGTATTTTACGTTAC
>JARQZK010003820.1:0-22500 GCA_030704885.1 Cynegetis impunctata
CCATTACATTTTTATTCTATGCTAAGATTATAACTATGTCATATGCGCGTGCGCATTGTGTCTTACACTCAATAGAGATGTGTTCAGAAATATATTATTGACCAAGTGTGTTTTATTTTTAAGTTTAAACTTTAATTTTTAAGAGTCATTAAATGAATAAGATAAGTTGTGAATATTATGACTATCACGACTCGTTACGAATATAGCTGACGCGCGCACCCAGCAACGATAGAGTGATAGATATTTTTGATATAGTTTGCGACATAGCTTTTATTGAGCAAGAGTCAAGTGTAACATGCACTTAATAAATTTGTTACTAAAAAAACTCATCTTATACTCAAATCTTCATACTCATATGAAATATCTTAGTGAAATTCACATATACTTGTACTTAGCTGACTTTGTCATCAACATCCTGAACTTTTACTCAATCGCCTTCACTATTATTTCTGTACTACCCTATTTCTTTATTACCCCCTTCACTGCTTGCAAACTCACAAGGCGAATGCTGGGCCAGTATTAATCCTCTGAACCCTACCCACACTTCCTATGTTCCATAAATATCCCGTCTCACCTATCCTTAATGCACTTGTACATACAAGTGTATCCTCTGATCTGGCTGAAGGAGTTAATCCCAAACTGAAGCTGCCCGCCTCCGTGACACATACTTCAGGGAGGAATGAAACACGTGTGTTTCCTTTTTTTTTATTACCCCGAGGTGAAGCTAAAGGGGTTATAGTCTCACGACAAAAAGTTGGGGTCTGGTCCGATTTTAAAATATCCAACGGATATCGATAAAACACTAATATGATTTCATGAGAAAAGTGTTTTCAAAAATTTTTCCCCACGAAGAATAAAAAAATTATAGCGTTTTTTAGAGTTTTTATTACCTCTTTTTTAGTCTCACGACAAAAAGTTAGTAGCTGGTCCGATTTTAAAAATTCCAACAGATATCGATAAAACACATATAATTTCATAAGAAAAGTGTTTTCAAAAATTTTTTCCCACGAAGAACAAAAAAATTATGACGTTTTTTAGAAAGGCATTATGACATGCACATGTCCCGAGGGGTTTTATCATTCCTAGTGCTACGCAGTAGGGTGTCCGGATTTTATTATATCTTAAAGAACACCAAGGTTTGAGCCTAGATAAATGAATGAGAAAATCTATGAGTGTTATCACTGGCACAAATTACTTATCTCATACGTAGATACGAATACAGCTGAAACGCACCCCTAACAACGCTGTCATGTTAATCGCGTCGGACACAATTTTTGACCTATATTTTATTCACCAAAGGTGTACACAGAACCCTACAAAGTGCTCCCTAATTTCTACATTCTTTGAAATACTATTAACTAAAACACAGTTAATAACCACAGTTATTTGTTTTTCGTGGCTTATATCCTGTGTACAATCTAATATGATCGAATATTATCTAAATAATTTTAATGTTGCAATTATATTTCGTTTCACTTTTTCACCTATTAGACAAATTATTTCATTTTGGATATTATGACCTAGGTAATGTGGCATATGACTGCTATCGTTTTGAATTCTGCCAATGTGTTCCGCCATTATATTCTCAAATTCTAGCTGTTTTCGTGGATAAAATAATTTTTTTTAATTCACGGTAAGTATTTTTTAATTTCGCCTATCTGAATTATTCGACAATAAAAATGAATTTTCCGAATATCATAAAATAGATAAAATAAAAATGAGAGCTAAGTTTTGAAATAATCAAAACTTCCAAACTTTGAACTTACAAAAAGCACTTGACAACATTAACTTTTATTCAGTTTTAGTTCACTCTTACTTCATACTTGTATTCAATTAACAACCGTTTCAAAAATGTCCTACTATATACGCCACCATGCCGGCGTCATACATAAAGGATTATCTAAAATTGCAAAAAAAAAATACAATATGTCACAAAAGAGTACCGCCTATAGCCTAGTTTTTAAGTCTGGCTGATTTCCCAAAATCTAATGTTTTACCGCTGTCATGCTAACCTATATACATAAAGGGGTAACTCGTGTGTCGGCATTTTCACGGTTTACAAAGTTATTTTTATAGCGATCCATATCTTTGTTGATTATAATTAATATTAATATAATTTGAAAAATGCCGCCTGGGTGTCATGCACCCCTTGCAACCTCGGCACGGGCCGGTCCTGGCTATCCAATACTGACTTTCTGTCAAACAACGAACCATGATCAATAATTTTGCCAGATTATTTTCAACGATTTCTAGTCATTTTAATTTTAAAATGAAATTTATTAATTCATCTATTCAACATTTCTATTAGTTGAAACATATTCTGGGGAACAAAAATAAATTTCCAATTTTCCGCATAGTTGTTCTTATTACATACGGAACTACGTCAATGGAGATGTTCGCTCTGAAAATAGGATCGAATATTAGTTCAGCCAACATAATCAAATCCAAAACTGACTCATCGGGAATGGGGCGAACTCCATAACATTACGTTAGAATATGCAATTTCTAGGATGTTTACATCTGAGCAGACGTATGATCTGTTTGAAGGCCAATGTAGACCGCAAATCTATGAGGTCAATGATTACAAGTGGATCAGTTGACCGCATAAACCTTCTGAAATAACAAAGCTACATTTCTTATTGCCGGAATCACGATGTTCATACTTGTCTTAATTCGTTCTATCGAGCATGCTCTAATTTAATCCTAGTTCAGCAAACTATTTGGAAGCTTTTCTCTACTCCTATTTCTGAAATGCAACTTTACACATCGATAAAACTGGGTTGAAGTTTTAGTACCAGTGCGTAAGTGAAATGCTATTCTTATGTCAAACTCTTTCGCGTTTTTCTTTATGTATTCTGCGCCCTAATAATCTTGTCTTTTAAATTTGCTTATTCTTACGGTCGTAGAAAATGTATAGTGTGCAACACTTGCGTGAAATTTTTTTAACTCTCGCATGGCTGGTCCACTTAGCGCAATAAAAAGTCTCCTCCATGCACTTGATACGCAATATACGTACTATTTTGTGCCTGGTTGTCTTTTTTGACACTAGAATATCCATGAAATATTGGCTGTAGAGGAAAGCAAATCTAGAAAGCCCGCAGAAAAGCATTGAATGTCTGAATGAAAATTTCAGCGGTTAAAGAAAAGATTTGAAACTTTCAAGGTGACACCCTAACAACAGAACATGAAATCAATTTGTAATTCACACACCAAATTTTCAGATTTTTACGAATTTAGAGGGACTGCGAAGATGCACAATGCTCTTACTCGATTTGGAGGTGCTACAGCAGCGAAATAAATTCACCCAAATTTTAATGATAATGTCTTCTATCTTCATCATTATCAAAAGCTGTAACGATTAATGAAATGGCATAAGTTATTTCATATAAACTCTGAATCTATCAATTTTCATTTTCTCAAGAGTGGTCGATTTGTGGTATGCAAGAATGATTCAAGGAACAAATGGACAAAATGAATCATTTTTTGTTATTTTAAAATTCATTTCGACCCCTTATATCTAGATGTTAATTGTGTCATTACAATCAACCAAGTTTAAGACTTTAAATCATATTTTCTAGTTACACTTAGATTGAAGATCAAATCATGAAAAATATACAAGATGACCATGGTCTGAGTTACAATGTATAAAAAATTTACGTGAATTGAGTTCATACTAAGGTGGTGCTTTTTGATGATGTAAACTATTTATCGAACCGCAGCAATTTTATGTTGAGATTTCTTGGATTACGCTATTTTTTTGGTTTTGCACACCTCCACAGCTTATCCGGATTGAGTTAGATGGTTGGAATTGTGTGTTGAATTGATAGTAGGGAAGTATACTGTAGTAGTTTCAACCATTTCCGCCTTGGCCGCCGCCATTTTCTTGTAGAGATTTCATGTTTTCTCGAGGTTTTTAGGTTTTCAGCTTCTGCGGATTGAGTTAGAGGATTGATGCTTGGTATGTAGGTACATTTAAATGATTTAAGGGAAGTGTCAATTGATGTTGAGGGTTTTCAAGCATCGCATATCTCTATAGCTAGTCCAAAACCAGTAATACTGCCAAAAACGGAGCGTAAATTCGATTTATGTTAGAGAGTTGCTATGTTTTCTAGGTTTGCCGCCATTTTTATTCATAACTTTCTTGAATTTTCACAGGTATTCAAACTTCGTAAATCTCTTCAACCCCATCGAATTGAAGTGAGGAATTAATGGATTGTATTTAAAAAGAAACAAAAAAGGGATGAAATTACGACCTTAGTGACGAAGCTCTGCTGGTCACTCGTTTTTTCTATTATTTCAAAGATGTATCTGCATTTAATTGATTAGAAAAAAGTTGCAAACATTATACATTATGTAACTTGTTACATTTTTTTCTTACTTCAACTCTACTTCACCAACTAGCTAATGTTAACAATGTCTAAAATTTTCAATAATGTTTCGCGACATTTCGAGTTTCAACATTAAAACGTTATTCAGTTTACTCAGTTTAGTTTTGCAGTAGTAAAATAATCATAATTCTTGATATTTTCCATATGAATGTTTTTCAATATTCAAATCGGAATGATTATTGTTCATGTCATGAGTCTCTTCTGAACACTGTATGAAACTGGCTAAGAGAACTGAGATTTTACTAATCAGTGTCAATTTAATATACTTCATAAAGTGAACGAAGAAAATTCTTCCATAATTTAAAAAATTATCAAACAACTTTCCAAGGGAGCTGGTTATATGTATTCCTGAACGAGAATTTTACAATCACAATCCTACAGTGAATTAAAGAAATCAGCAAGTCACCCCAACTAAAAATCTGCATACAACTGACTTGACGATTTATCTAATTCACAGTTGGATTGTGAATGTGAAATTGTCGTTGGGGAATACATATAACAAGCTCCCTTCGAAAATTGTTTGATATTTTTTTAAGTTATCGAAGAATTTTCCTTGTTCACCTTATGTAGTATAAAAATAGATTGTTTTACAATTGTGTGAAGTTGAAAAGTCATTAGTCCATGTTTTTCAGAGATAGTAAATTGTAAGTATATATAATTGAAAACTGCGTCAGTACCTAATTATCAGTACAGGCTGCCCTATTTTCGAAGTCCTGACATGGTACTCGCTGATTTTTAAAGATAGAGATTTGCGGTTTTCGCGAACGTTGGCTACTTTTTTATGAATCTCAAGATACGGCAAACAAACTTTTCATAGCTTCCTTCGTTCTTGAGATGCAGGGCGAAATTGAAAATATTGTATTTTGGCCCCCCTCCTGTATCACAACTGTCTTTTAACTTATAGGAAAAGTAAAAACTGCCTTTTATACACTTTTTTACGTAGAATCCAGTGGCGTAGTCATATTTTCGAAATGAGCTGTCATTATTTAGATATAACCCAATGTTATAATTTTTTAAATGGAACACTTTGTATATTTTTCCATATTCAAAACATGAAAACTTTGCGATTTTCAAAAATATATAATACTTATATAATATTCTAAGTATTAGCCCCGTATTTATGTTAGTTTCTTTTTTTTTTTTATGGCAAGTCAAGACAAATATCACTTTAATAGATCGTTCGGCTCAATAAACACAAATATCACTTCCATTTATATAGGCTAGAATGAAAAGTATTCATTAAAAAAATATTATTTAATATAAGCTACTAAACAGAGATGTATTTAATAATTATCATAACAAAAATAGAAACTTATATGAAACACTGCTACAAAACAAATCTCTTTAATTTTTCTGTTGAAAATGTTTTGTAAATATTGTTCAAAATACAACCCATTCTGTTGAAGACACAGCCGACATCTTCTGAGGATAGCGCCAATCGACCACAGTTAAAACAAAAGTCTTATACCTAAGTATTCGAAAACTTCTTTCATGGCATTCATTAAAGCATCTCGATTTTCGACATTGTAAGAAAAATTTGTACGCTTTAATAGGAACTATAAACATTCCGCGCACTTATTTTGTTTTCATAGCCATACTAATTAGGTCCAGAGCGTATATAGTCGATAAATAGTGTTTCATTAGAGTTTAAATTTATTTTTTTGTCAAATTGTTTGATAAGAAATATAAAACAATATTTTTTTAATGAAAACTTTTCGTTTTACGCTATACGAATGGAAGTAATATTTCTGTTTATTGCGCCGAACGATCTATTGAAGTGATAATTGTCTTGACTTGCCATAAAAAAAAAGAAAAATATCTAAATACGGGGCTAATACTATATAATATAATAAAATATTATATAAGTATTATATATTTTTGGAAAACGCAAAGCATTTGTAATTTGAGTATGGAAAAATGTACAGAGTGTTCCATTTAAAAAATTATAACATTGGGTTATATCTAAACACTGACAGCTCATTTCAAAAATGTAACTACGCCACTGGATTCTACGTAAAAAAGTGTATAAAAGAAATTTTTAATTTAAAAGACATCTGTCATACAGGAGGGGGGTCAAAATGCAATATTTTCAACTTCACCCTGTATCTCAAAAACAAAGAAAGCTATGAACATTTTGTTTGCGGTATCGTGATTCACAAAAAAGTAGCCCACGTTCGCGAAAACCGCAAATCTTTATCTCCCAAAATAAGCGAGTTATCCCGTAAGGACTTCGAAAATGGGACAGCCTGTACACTCTACACTATCATAAATAATTGTCAACTAATGTAACGTTCTAATTTAATTCATTGACTAGCTGCCATCTTAATCGATATAATGAAAAAACAATAACATAAATTTCGAAGATCGGATCAAATGAAAGTGATATCGAAATTTCAGTTGGAATTGATTGCTTTTCAATAAACCAATTACGCTCAGCTATTTGTCGAATCAATGTTGAATCTATGAATATAAATGTGAGCTCTACATTACTTACAATTAATGTTTTTCTGATTGATTCGCATAATAGACATTCAATTTGTAACATGATAAATGTTAAGAAAATGTCTTTTAAATGGACAAATAAATCGGGATATTTTTCACATGAGTGTAATGCTCTCTTAAAAGACCTCACACGTTGGATGGCATAGTTCTACTTAATTCGATGGAACTATAGCAGGGGTTATCGAAAATCATTGAATAATCTTAGTCAATACACTCTTAATTATTTTTATCGATGCACGTATAGATATCTAAACATAACTATACATACATACATATATATATATATATATATATATATATATCTATATATATATATATATATATATATATATATATATATATATATATATATATATATATATATATATATATATATATATATACGTTGATTTTCGGTTCTCGCGGAGATAATCTGGTTGTCTGGTTTCCCGGGTTTGTATCCGCGTATGGGCTTCGTCCCAGACTATCCTGTCAAACGATCCGAACACAACCATGTATTTTCGAAAGAGTACGTGCATTGAAGAAGGTGGTTGTATGAAACATCTTCTGTGAAACACTAAAAGTCAAAAATAAATCGAATATCTTCTTTAATTTATCGTATTTGATTGCGCTAGTAGTTAATATTTTGAAAAGTGAAAATCGCTCATATCTCCAAAATGGCTCATTTGCTGACCAATATGAAACTTTTTACTTATTTTTGAGGTCTAGTATTTGCACAGATTATTGATTTAGGTGCCAAACATCATAGAAATTCACGAAACTGTCTTGGTCTTAGGTCCAACTTTTCTAAACACACTCATTTCAATAAGCAGGTATTCAAAGTAAAAATCTGCTAGAGATGCAAGCACAACAGAGCTCCATTACTAAGATCGTATAATTTTGTTCTTTCCACATAAAAATTTAAAAACCCTATGTCAATTTGAAGGACTGTGGAAAGGAAAACAACCCTTAGAACCCTCGAAAAAATGAGAATTCTTTTCATCAAAATGACGGCATATGAAGAATATCAAAACTTATAATGGATTTTGCCATAACTTTAAATCAATCAACGTACCTAATTTCAACACTCTAACTCAATCTGCAGCATCAGTGGAGGTAAGCCGAATCCCAAAAACACAAAAAATCTAGAAGGCTGCAAATTAAGAAAGAGTTTATTTCGCTGAAAGATAATTCTTTACTATCATCATAATCCACGTAGGTACAGATTTTCAACCCCCCTGACAATTTTGAGGGGGGGCAAAAATCCTCCTAACAATACTTTTTCTTTTAGAACCATGCACCCTCCTGAAAGTGCTACAGGGCTTAGTTACTCCATATTTCGCTATCGTTTTGAAAACCACTTTATGTTGTTGCAACTCTCCGCCACTCTCTTGTCCAAATTTTCAAGATGACAAAATTTCAGCTAAATTTTCAAAATAATCTTCTAAAACGTATTTGAAAATCACTTCTAGAGCTACTGAGATTTCCAAGATAGTCAGGGAAATTACGACTGAAGAAAAAAATGAAATAATGTTTTCATACGTCTTTCATAGATTTAGTTTCAGAACTACTCTAATTCTATTATGCATCCAATAGGCAAACTAGAACGTACCTACTGTCTGAAGATCTATTGATGCAATTTCTAGTTTGCACCATGACGCCTCCTCCACAAGTCCTTGAACATTCTGACCAAGCACCCCATGCCGACCAGACGCCATTTTGATTCAATCTTTTACTGTAACGGTTCTGAAAGAGCGCGTGCACCTGGAAAAAAAAACGAAAGTGATCAATGTATTGAAATAATATATATATATATATATATATATATATATATATATATATATATATATATATATATATATATATATATATATATATATATACATATATACATATACTTTCTTTGGATTGATTGGGACGATACTTGGTGTAAATTATACAGCATATTAGAACAATGGTTAATAATAACAATTTACACATTTATTAAGAGAAATAAAGCATGACGCATATTTCGGTGGAACTCCACCTTCTTCAGATGCTAATGGCAAATGCCATTATATATATATATATATATATATATATATATATATATATATATATATATATATATATATATATATATATATATATATATATATATTTATATTTATTATTATAAATATATATATATATATATATATATATATATATATATATATACATATATATATAAATATATATAGATATGCAGTTTGTGTTATGCAAACTCATGCATTTATTAAAATTCCGCAGAAATTTAGTCAATCTAATCTGCAACGAGGTAATAACGATCGTTGCGATTGCAGGTTTCATTTTCGTAGTATGTTTTATAGCGAACAGACATATTCTCTTAAGTTTAGGTTGTCTGATAACTTGGCCTTCTTAGTTTAGGTCCCAAATTAAAGTTTTGGTTAAATTGTGAACAAAGACTATGTTGAAAGCAGGGAAGAAACGCATGAGTTTTCGACCTTGGCTGAACATCTTAACAGTAGAGTGGGACAGACGCAGAACGCCGTGTTGGGAAAAGGACATCTCTGTTCTTGATGGAGTACAGATTAGTAGTCTCCCAATTTTTGAACATTTTACTTCGGACACCAGACATATATTTGCAGATCATATTTATTTCGTTCAGTCTCGCGCAGTTTTTGAATAACTAAGTATTGTTAATTACTTATTAGTATTAGTCATGAAGTTGAAAAATTTCGAATATACATATATATATATATATATATATATATATATATATATATATATATATATATATATATATATATAATAAGAGTTTCAATTTCCCGACAGACCGCTTACCTGATATCCTAATATATTTAAATTGAAGTACGGTCGATAACAAGATTTTTAATATATATATAAATATATATATATATATATATATATATATATATATATATATATATATATATATATATATATATATTAAAAATCTTGTTATCGACCGTACTTCAATTTAAATATATTAGGATATCAGGTAAGCGGTCTGTCGGGAAATTGAAACTCTTATTTTCTCATCAACTCAATATTTCGTCACCATTTGTGACTTCATCAGGAGTAATACTATAATAAAAATAAATTACATCAATAATGAACAATTTCTGGAAAAACACACAAATAAAACTTACAGGTCTAGAGTTTTGGTAAAATTAAAATATAAACACAACATTCAACGGATGCAACACGACTGGGTGAGAATCAGCCTGACTAGTTTCGGTGCAATGCGAGTGTCAATCTTCGGTTTGTCATCTGGCGGAGGTAATCTATATGTGATTTAAAATTTTGCAATAAATATTGCTTAGTTGGCCCGTATCAGATTTATAATTTACACAATCTTTGCTTCTTTTTATATGACACATTTCCAAGAATAATCTTTTTTTATAATTATCCTGATGGTCAATAACTTTTACGTTATGAAAATCAAATGCATGTCCTGTACTTTTTTGGTGTTCTACGACTGCGCATGAATTTTTTCCTAAGCGACAGTCGCTTTTATGTTGGGTGATACGTTGTTTAAGCCATTGATTTGTTTGGCCGATGTAAGTACCTTCGCATTCTAAGCATGGAATTTCATAAATGACGTTGCTCTTGAGCATGGTTGGTGTTTTGTCCTTGAGTCTGGAAAATAATTGAGAGACTGTCACTAGGTTATAATTTGCAACCTTCAAATCAGGGACATGTCTGAACAGTGTCACCATTTTACGTGTTACCTGGTTTATGTTAGGTATCTTCCTGTATTTTATCGTCTGTCTATCTATATCTTCTGTGGGACCATCGTAGAAGTTAGAATTGTATATCAGATTTTTCAATATATGTTTAGGATATCCGTTATTTATGAAGATTTCAATAAGTTTTTTTAGGTTTTTTTGTCGAAAAGTTTCATCACTTATATGTGTTATTCTATTCTTCATTGCAATAACTGTATTGTCTGTTCACTGTTCAGACATGTCCCTGATTTGAAGGTTGCAAATTATAACCTAGTGACAGTCTCTCAATTATTTTCCAGACTCAAGGACAAAACACCAACCATGCTCAAGAGCAACGTCATTTATGAAATTCCATGCTTAGAATGCGAAGGTACTTACATCGGCCAAACAAATCAATGGCTTAAACAACGTATCACCCAACATAAAAGCGACTGTCGCTTAGGAAAAAATTCATGCGCAGTCGTAGAACACCAAAAAAGTACAGGACATGCATTTGATTTTCATAACGAAGAAGTTATTGACCATCAGGATAATTATAAAAAAAGATTATTCTTGGAAATGTGTCATATAAAAAGAAGCAAAGATTGTGTAAATTATAAATCTGATACGGGCCAACTAAGCAATATTTATTGCAAAATTTTAAATCACATATAGATTACCTCCGCCAGATGACAAACCGAAGATTGACACTCGCATTGCACCGAAACTAGTCAGGCTGATTCTCACCCAGTCGTGTTGCATCCGTTGAATGTTGTGTTTATATTTTAATTTTACCAAAACTCTAGACCTGTAAGTTTTATTTGTGTGTTTTTCCAGAAATTGTTCATTATTGATGTAATTTATTTTTATTATAGTATTACTCCTGATGAAGTCACAAATGGTGACGAAATATTGAGTTGATGAGAAAATAAGAGTTTCAATTTCCCGACAGACCGCTTACCTGATATCCTAATATATTTAAATATATATATATATATATATATATATATATATATATATATATATATATATATATATATATATATATATATATATACATATACGATCTCATACATAAAACTTATATCAATACTTTGAAAATGACGAACCCCTTTTTATTCTGTGAGCATCACTACAAGAACCAGATCGTTAAATTCGACCTCTTGGCCTGCAATCAGCGTTAGTCCCAGATGCACTTTTTAAATGTGACAGAACGATGATTGAGATAAATGAATTCCGATTGTGCCTTGCTGCTGATGCAAATGTGTTGAATTCATTGTGGTTAACGATCTCGACAGATAGGTGGATAAGAATTCATCAGATGACGGTGCATAAAAGATACACTTAAAGAAGGATGTGGCTAGAGCACTACCCACTCCGTGTCTAGCGAACGATCGTTTTACTGATCTTAATTTAGTCGGAATCTGACTTCCACTTTGATATTGCAGAATAAAGCTTTAAATTCTTCATCTCACTCATAGAAAACAAATTTAACTGAGAAAATAATTCAAACATAAATGATTTTATTTGATAAAATACCTACCACCCATTGTGTTTTTTGACTATTCTTGTCTACTTACAAACATTAATATTTCGAAAATGAGAGCAAAGTTATCACCTATCAGAAATATAAATATTGTTTTTCAGAAGAAAATTATGTATATATATATATATATATATATATATATATATATATATATATATATATATATATATATATATATATATATATATATATATATAATAAAAGTTTTTTTTCTTGAAAAACACGAAAGTTTTTCAAGAAAAAAAAACTTTTATTCATCGACTAAATGTTACTTTCAACTGTTACTTTGGTGACGATAATTCTTTTCATTCTCTCCATTGTAGTCCTTGAAAAAGAGTTTGTGAAGCCGAAACGTTGGAATGAAGGAATGAATAATTAAATAGCAAACACAAATAAATCTCAATTTTTGCTAAGCCACATTCCCAAGAAAATTTCTAAAATTATCACAGATTTATACAGGGTGTCGCACCGGGAACTGAATCGATCGATATAGAACAAAGTACAGATCAGAAAATTTTGAAAATTCAGATGATTACTATTGGATGGATTGGCCACACAGACATTAGTAATCATCTAAATTTTCAAAATTGTCTGACCTGTACTTTGTTCTATATCGATCGATTAAGTTCCCGGTGTATATATATATATATATATATATATATATATATATATATATATATATATATATATATATATATATATATATATATATATATAATGAATTCGTTGGGAAATTTTTCCGAAAAACTTATGATTAATCAAATCAACCCTCCAACGGAGCAAGTTTCATGAAACTAATTCCGAATCCCTACCAGAATTGCCTGTATAACGTATTAGAGTCTACCAGAGATCCTAGATGTAGGTATTACTAGAAATCACTAATCAAGATACATTTAATTGTCAAACAATTGAATGAAATATTAATTCGTCGAAGTGTTAGAATTACAAAAAAAAATATAAAAATGACGAGAAATCTTTAGGTTTAGTATTTGAAGAGGAACAAATCGTAATCGCTATTTATGTACCTAAGAATCTATTCTTCTGATATCAAAAAGCAGCTGCCTGCAAAATTAAGGATAAGTCGTAAAAGATTAAATTTCATATCAGGAAGTATTTGTCCACGCGACGAAATTCTGCATTTTCGATCTAAACTGTGAATTGTTGCTTCCTATTATATTTGGTCGAGGGCGATATGGACTGTTATCCATATAGTAGTTCGGCCGTTATTCGTATTTGCGAACAATTAGAAATATTTTAATTCGCTTCGAGTCAAATAAGCTGCACTGAAGGGATCTAATGAGATCGAAATAGCTGCTTGCAGATTTTGAGTAGGGTTGGCTTGACGTTTTCTATAATTCAGTGTTGTTCATTGTGAATGCAGATTTCGCGTCATGAAGTACATATAACCACCTCCTTTGGAAAATTGTTTGACAGCAGTAATTCTCTCCACTGTGCTTATCGGACGAGCGTGAGGAATTCTTTTGTTATCCACGAGCATGCCAGTTTCGCTAAGGTTTTTTATGAATTTGGTTTCACCAGGCACTGACGAGGCTTAATTTCGACCATACAATATTCTCAACTTTCTCAGAGTTTCTGCAAGACAGCACTCACTTTGGAAATCATTTTTTAATATCTTCGAACCTTGATTAAGATTAAAACGATTCATATCTTACAGTGAAGGTTTGACACTGCATTCATGTCGTATTATAAGTGCTTCAGTATTATCAATATGGAAATAACATTCATTTCACAAAAGATACTACATATTAGATAACCCACTTATTAAGCATATGAATTTAAAAGAATGGAAGGTTATATGTATAAATCTTATGGTATCTTATGTTAGAAACAAATAAAATTTAAGTGAAATATGTTTAATTATTTCAATGAATATCGTGAATAGCTTTGAATTTGACTTGTAGCTTCTAACCAAAACTATTATTTTTATGCTGTGTCCACTACATGTCATATTTTGAGGGTGATACACTAAAAAATCATTCAGAACCTTTTGCAAGAACCTGACGCAAGTCAGTCAGTCACCTACGACTTGTAACATCAATTATACGGATGGCATTTTCGTAGGTAATTGAACATGTGCATCAAAATTACCGATAATTTTGCATGACAACGTGTTGTCAAAAAACTGCATGAGTTCATTTTCATTTTTGAAGAAAGAGTCCGACACCGAAGGTGGAGGGCTCTTTCTCCAAAATATGAAAAAGACCGAATGCAGTTTTTCAAAGACAACACGCTGGAATGCGAAATTATCCGGTTATTTTGATGCACGAGTGTAATTTTAGGGAATATTTCCCGAATAAACTTTCAACTTGTCAAGCTGACGTTAGTAATTCATAAATTCTCGTCTTGTCATCAATAACCGTAATATAAACTATGCTACTATGCAATTATCGGTCTACAATGCAATTATCGCAGGGCTCTTTCGCTTTCTACAATGCAATTATCGCTGTAATTTTCGATAATTGCATTCCATTTACAAGGGATTTTTGACAGGAGGGAAATATTCGTAAGTAATTGCACAAGTGCATCAAAATTACCGATAATTTTGCATGACAGCGTGTTGTCAAAAAACTGCATGAGTTCATTTTCATTTTTGGAGAAAGAGCCCGACACCGAAGGTGGAGGGCTCTTTCTCCAAAATATGAAAATGACCGAATGCAGTTTTTTAAAGACAACACGCTGGAATGCGAAATTATCTGGTTATTTTGATGCACGAGTGTAATTTTGGGGAATATTTCCCGAATAAACTTTCAATTTGTCAAACTGACGTTAGAAATTCATGAATTCTCAGCTTGTCATCAATAAACGTAATATGAACTATGCTACTATGCAATTATCGGTCTACAATGCAATTATCGCAGGGCTCTTTCGCTTTCTACAATGCAATTATCGCTGTAATTTTCGATAATTGCATTCCATTTACAAGGGATTTTTGACAGGAGGGAAATATTCGCTGTAATTTTCGATAATTGCATTCCATTTACAAGGGATTTTTGATAGCAGGGAAATATTCGCTGTAATTTTCGATAATTGCATTGTAGAGATGTGTTTACATGGGATTTTGGGATTTTTGACAGGAGGGAAATATTCGCTGTAATTATTATTCCTATTACCAAAGAGAAGCTTCATAACAAGAAATCCAAGAAACGAAAATTCTGAGCAATTGAATAACGTTTGCGACTAGTATTAATTGACAAATTCATAGCATAATGCCACGGATACTTCTAGATTATTGTCGCTCAAATTAATTGAGGTCAATGAATGAGGAATCCACCAGATCATGTTGCAAATCGTGATTAACATTCAACAATTTTATCGATGAGAATATATGAACATGGAAAGTTCCGAATAAACTCTTCATGATTGTTTCAAATGGAATTTGCTTCGGTTATTAAAATCCTTTATTGACAATAGTGAATACTTTATGACTGCATAATGAATAATAATGTATTCTGCAATGTACTCACTATTAATGCAGATTACTTCTCAAATATGTGGAATGATTTGTTTCTGTTTGCATAACATTAAGACTAATGAAAGCTTATTGAAACGCATTCCTATGATTTTCAACACAACAAGTGATTTTAGAATACATAATGCTAGATTGTGGATAAATGAAATATATGTTTTCATTACTCGGTTGACAATCGACGTAAATACATTCGAAATATTTTAATATGATAATAGAGAGAATTCAGAATGTTTCATTACAACAATACTTAACTGAATTATTCTCCTCTCTTTAACTTACATACTACTAACTCTGTTACTTGGAAAGTATTTTCTTTATAGAATTCCCAATAATTATTCTAAAGAACCTGTTGTTTCAATTTTTCGATTTCTGTATAAGATTACAGTATAGCTTAACTAACAATTTGCATCTGAAGATTATGTGGTGTAACAGAACGTGCCAAATATATATATATATATATATATATATATATATATATATATATATATATATATATATATATATATAGTTATTTCAAAACTTACTTTGATATTTATGTCTCCATCGAATTTTCGAAAAAGGCCCGAATAAACGTTGTGCTATATTCCAATCTGAATAAAATCTTGAAATTTCATCAACCTTACAACCTTAGTTTCCTCATGTCACTTGAAAACATGAATGTCTATGAAGTCCTGTTTTATTTTGACAATTCTTCAGGTTTGAGTTTTTTGTGATTTCTATCCTCGATAAAACCTGAGAATATTTAAGTTCAAAAAAGATACCAAATTGTTGGCTGATGACTCAAGTCAAGTCCATTTTTTCCACTTGCCTATTGATTTGAATGTGTATATTTATATATATATATATATATATATATATATATATACATATATATATATATATATATATATATATATATCTTATTTATATATTATATATATATATATATATATATATATATATATATATATATATATAATATATATATATATATATATATATATATATATACATATATATATATATATATATATATATATATATATACATAATATATATATATATATATATACAGTGTGTCGCAATGAAGATGAAGACACCCCCATATTATGGTTATTTAAAGAAACACAGATTTGAATTTTCGTACAGTCATAAAGAGCGATGGGTCATATTTTTGAAGATACTTAACTGAATTCTGAATTTCAAACTCGGCCTACTACGAATTGACAAATAGGGCCGATTCTCAATATTTTGTTTCGCGTTAGAGATATGGGAAAAAGTTATGGAAAAAGTTGTTCAGAAAAATTTTCTAGGCCCATATACCAATTTTCATGACTAAATTCGCATTTTCAATTTTTTCAATATTTTGGTTATAATTCAAAATTATTAAGTTTATCTCTCAATTTTATAACTAGTACGCTAAGGAATATTAATTTTATGTTTTAATAATGATTTTATTCTTATAACCGATTAAATTTAGAGAAGATTTATAAAACAATAATTTTTCTGATACAAAATAATTAATTAACTGTAATTAGATGAGGTTTCTCTCAACTAGATCTCCGTCTATTCGAATACATTTTTCAATTCTTTTTCGATTCTGTCTAGCTAGTCGTCTAAGTTCAGGGATGCTGATTTCTTGACATGCTTGTCTTATTTTCTCACAAAGTTCATCTCGATTTCTGGGTCTTGTGCTATAGACCTTGTTTTTTAACATGCGCTTAAAATAAAAATGTTATTATTATAGCCTTCTTTCAATGAATGCTAGAATTCAGGTTTATACGGCTTAATTTTGTGACGTATGAAGCATCTTCTAATTTTATCCTTGCCAATATTAAGTTGAGACGATAAATCTCGGAGGCTCATGCATGGATTTGCTCGATTTGCTGCCAATATATCGTTATCCTCAAGATGCGGGTGTATTCGACGAGGATGACCATTCTGGTACATTTTAATAACACTGCCAGTTTCATTGAAAAGAGCATTTACAGCGGCTTTTCCATGAGTAACAAAAGCACGTTCGGGGTGTCTCAAGTTAAACTCTGCAGCAACTTGTCTGCTGGTACGAGAATTCTCATCAAACAACCGAATTATTTCGATTTTTTCACGTCACGTTAATGGCATTTTTATTTTCTGACCACTAGTTCACTAAATTTAACTTAACGCAATACTTCAAACTAACTAGTATTTGACACTTCTGTCAATTTTGTTATTTTCCATGGCACACTGAGTATAAAATTAAAAAAAGAAAACTCGAAAGAATTTTGGGATACCAAAATATTGAGAAAATTAAAAATGCGAATTTTGTCATGAAAATTGGTATATGGGCCTAAAAAAATTTTCTGAACAACTTTTTCTCATAACTTTTTTCGATATCTCTAACGCGAAACAAAATATTGAGAATCGGCCCTATTTGTCAATTTGTAGTAGGCCGAGTTTAAAATTCAGAATTCAGTTAAGTATCTTAAAAAATATGTCCCACCACCGTTTATGACTCTGAGAAAATTCAAATCTATATTCCTTTGAATAACTGAAATATGGGGGTGTCTTCATCTTAAATGCGACACACTATATATATATATATATATATATATATATATATATATATATATATATATATATAATTATATATATATATATATATATATATATATATATATATATATATATATATATATATATATATTTACTATCCTTCATCTTTTTACAAGGACTGTCATAAAGTAATGAAAAATCTTAATAAAAGTAAAGAATCATATTGTACCGGTTGTCTGATTAAGAGAGTTACTCCGCTGTATCTCAGAAACTATACGTCGTAGAGACTTACGGTACACAATGTTATGACCAAAGTGGTCAACAAAAAATCCTGGAGATTATTCTCAGGTTTCTAAGATGGCCGCCAGGGCGCGTAACCGCCATTTAAAACATTCAAAGTGATTTTGTTCTGAAATACACCTAGTAAATATACCAAAAAAATACTTTTCATTTTAAGCTGAGCTTTATTCGAGTAATTTATATTTGACACTTTTTGACATATCTATTGAATTGAAGTGGTGGGGGTGCTTCAATGTTTTTCGACTGAACGAATTTCAACAAAGTTGATCTCGTTGAGAAAAGCATTCATTGCTTTGCCAAAACCATCTTATCTGTGATCTGGAAAATTTTTAGTGATGGCGGTAGAGATCGTTTTTTGATATAATAACAGAAAATTGCTGATTTCTCTAGAAAATCAAATGTAATAACATGACTTTTTTTCCATCAAAATGTAGTGTGATGATGCCAAAATGGGCTAGTGAAAACCGTATCTCGATATCTTATTCCTAGCCTAAAATAATGAAGAAAGAAAATTTAGTTATCATATGATACAAAAAGACGCCATCACACCGGTATTTATCTTCATTTATTTGTGTTTTTCCAAGAATCAATGATGAAATTTCATAACTTTATGATTTTCAAATAATAGCATTCTTAGTTCAAAAACTCAAAAAATAAATCGATTGCAAGTGCAAGGCAGTCAAAATATGAAGAATAGGCCATAGAGGAACAACATATGCCTGAAGTCAACTTGTCAACAAATACTAAAATTATACTTATAGTGGCAGTGTAATGAGTTATTGTGGAACACAGAAGTAAGGATTGAAAACGATTCAAATACACACAAACGATGAAGCAGTTGATATCACTGCGGTATTTTTTGAATATCTTCAAAATGTGGCATTAACCCAGAGAATATATAGAGAGTATATTCGGCGTTTACGCCATGCGAGAATTTTTCTGCGTTTAGAGCGAAATTTCCGTAATGCTGGCAGCTTCGGCCCTATAAATTTCAGATAAAAATTTTCTATTTTCTTCAAATATGCCCAACAAATTCTCGCATGGCGTGAATCGAGTTCTGTATACTCTTTGTACTAATGCCGCATTTTGAAGGCATTCAAAATATACCGCAAACATATCAACAGCTTCATCATTTGTTAACGCATTTCAATAGTTTTCTGTGCAAAAAAAACGTATAACGCTGCCACTATAAGTATAATTTTAGTATTTGTTGACAAGTTGATAGTAGGCATTTGTTTTTCCTTCATGGCCTGCTCTTCATATTCTGACTACCTTCTTGCACTTGCTTAATTATATTCATTGATTATTACGCCCTTAAACGATTTTTTTAAATTTGTTTGAAATAAGAATACTAGAACTTATTCGAAAATCATTAAATTATAAAATTTCATCATTCATTTTTGGTAAAACACAAATAAATGAAGATAAATACCGGTGTGATTGATTCTTGGAAAGAGGCAAATAAATAATCTTTTTAGAATTATGTGATAACTAATTTTTCTTTCTTCGTTAATTTAAGCTAGGAATAAGATAACGAGATACGGTTTTCACTAGCCTATTTTGGCATAATCACATTTTGATTGAAAAAAAGTCAGTTATTGCATTTGATTTTTTAGAGAAATTAGCAATTTTCTGTTATTATATCAAAAAACGCTCTCTACCGGCATCACTAAAAATTTGCCAGATCACAGATAAGATTGTTTTGATAAAGCAATGAATGCTTTTTTCAACGAGATCAACTTTGTTGAAATTCGTTCAGTCGTTCAGGAGTTACAGCTGTTTATTTAAAAAAACATTGAATCACCCCCACCACTTCATTTCAATAGATACGTCAAGGAGTGCCAAATAAAAATTACTCGAATAAAGCTCAGCTTGAAGTGAAAAATATTTTTTGTTATATTTACTAGGTGTATTTCAGAAAAAAATCACTTTAAATGTTTTAGATGGCGGCCATCTTAGAAACCTAAAAATAATTTTGAGGATTTCCTGTAGGCCATTTTGGTCACAAAATTTTTTACCTTAAGTCTCTACGACAAGTATTTTCTGAGATACAGCTGGGTAACTCTCTTAATCAGACACCCGGTACAATAGGTACAAAACAAACAATACATACATTAAAAATCACATATTTGTTGGCAACATCGCTAGTTATTCAAAAACTCGTCGAAACTGTAACAACCTTTTTCAAGTAACATATTTTTTTAAATCTTTTTGAAATTAATAATTTTCATAGATCTGACATTGTCAGGTAATTTGTTATATAATTTAGTACCCAGGAACTTGAATGAATTTAGACTTTTTGTGAGCCTTAATTTAGGCAAAACAAAGCTGTTCCTGTTTCTAGTAAAGCCGCAGTGTCTATTTAAAAATCTGAGATGGTCATTTTTTCTTTCATGAAATTAACACAGGCATGCAAGAATATAGCCACTTGGCATGGGTAATATGCTATGCTTCTTGAAAAGCTCCCATTCTTTTCCTCTGTGAAGCTACAGATAATATCATCACAGATAATATCATCACTCACTTTAAGTAATGCTTAAAAAATTTTTTATATCGTCGAAATAACCGAGATCGGTCTATAATTTTCACATTGATTTACATCGTCCTTTATGTAAATGGGAATCACTTTGACAACCTTAAGTTGATCGGAAAAGTATACCTGACCAAAATAAACCCTGACAAATAGCAAACTTTTTCTGCTAGGTAATAAATTACCTGCTTCATAAGAAAAACCGTAAATCCATAGCTATCGTTGGAATTTTCTCATTTCATTTTCTAGACAATATTTATGATTTCTTGGGGTGTTGTTTTGAAAAGCGCCACTCTAAAGAGTGCTTATTGTTCAATAAATCTTCATCTGATTTTTTAAGGGGACGAGCTTTTCTTCAATATCTCTACTGAAGTAAGAATGCTGTCAGTGGTTTTAGAGTTAATAACTTGCCAAATAGCCTAGATCTTATTTTCGGCATATTCAATGACTTTAGCATTTTCTGACTCAATTATGAATTCTATTTTTAAATTTATGTTTTCTTTAAAATTTTATAGAGATTGAAATAGTCGATGTCCTTTTTTAGCCTGGCTACTGTAGGTATATGCTGATTTAAATTGATTTTGCAATTTTTTTTTCACCGAATCTTCAAGCAGATTATTTCTATTTTTCTTTTTTACAGTCTGAATTTTAATTTTTTTCAACGAGAAAAATTCAATAAAATTCTCAAGAAAAGTGTTATGAAAGTATTCATAGGATTTTCTGGTAGTCATTTCCCCCAATAAAATCCCAATTTTCAGTTCTCACGGAGTTTATGAATAGATGAGTACTATTTTTGTTCATGAACCTTGTCAATTTAAATACAAATTTATTTTGTTCATTTTTCGGATTTGGTGTAAATTGAAAATTTGAACAAAGTGGTCCGATAATAAAGATATTTCGTTAAATGTTGGAATCTATTTGTATAAGTAGTTGTGAAGATATTGTCTACACATGTGTTTGAGCTAGCTGTCACTCGTAATGGTTCCAGGAAAAGTCTTAGAAGCCATATGATTCCAAGTTCCTCGATACTGCGCTCAGGCCCGTAGCCAGCCATAGGGCCCGACGGGCCCGATATTGATAACAAATATCATGCAAGACACCCATCAACCATTTCCGCCCCCCTCCCCCAAAAAACTATAACTACGTTTTGGGACCCCCCAAACCAAATTTCTGGCTACGGGCCTGACTGCGCTTTTCACTATTTCGACTCACTATTTATATATATATATATATATATATATATATATATATATAAATATATATATATATATATATATATATATATATATATTCATCGGCACGCAAAACACCCTACATATATAGAGAATTGCTTCTTCTATAATTTCCGTTTATACCAGAAATGACTTTCAAATTTCTTATATTCAATGGAATGCCCTATTTTTCAATGTATATTTATTTGGTATAATATTCTTATTGTTAATAATAAAGACTACGTTATACAAAGAATCAACCGTTTTCGAAATAAAAACAATTTTCAGAGGAAAATTGATTCTGGGAATCATTTCGTTGAAGGTAAT
>JARQZK010003820.1:27500-65000 GCA_030704885.1 Cynegetis impunctata
TCAAACATTACGTAGGTAAAGGTTTCTTTGGTTTCCCTTACGATCTAATGATAAGAATTTTGAATATTAATATTAGACTGAATAGCATATACAAAGCAGCCCTGTTTTATTCAATTTTTTCAAATCAATAAATGTCAAAGAAATTTCAATTGCGAATGTCATGGTGAGGCGTCAACTTTTTGATAGAATCGAGTTTTTTAAGATTCAACCAGCCTGTTATTGCTAATAATTATCAAAAGATTAAAAATTGATCACAGGCAACAACAATTCGAATAAATATATATATATATGTATACATGTATATATATATATATATATATATATATATATATATATATATATATATATATATATATATATATTGATATATATATATATATATATATATATATATATATATATATATATATATATATATATATATATATATATATATATATACATTTATGTCTTTGACTTTTAAATTGTTTTTTCAGAAATAACAGGCTAATAGTTCTTGAAAACTGATTTTATCAATGAGTAAATGTTTTTTCACTTAGTTTCGAAAAAATTCCGTGATGAAACGTTAACTTTTTGATAAAACTGATTTTCAAATATCAATTGCCTGTTTTTGCTAGTAAACTATGAGTAAGTAGATTTGTATATATCTATATAGAATTACATAACTAAATATTCATCTATTTATATATATATATATATATATATATATATATATATATATATGTATATATATATATATATGTATATATATATTATATATATATATATATATATTATATATATATATATATAAATATATATATATATATATATATATATATATATATATATCTATATATATATATATATATATATATATATATATATATATATATATATATATATATATAACTAACTTTGTTATTACAATTCTCAATTATTGATCATAATGTCTGTCGCTGAAAGTCCATTCTCAGTACTTATTCAAATATATTCTTGTGTAATACAGGAATTAAGGTCAGTGCTATATACATGCTTAAAGTGAATTTTTCTATATGAATTCATAATTTTAATGATGTCAAGGATTTTCTTCTTTTAATATATGGATGTAAACAGGAAATGTTTTGTATATTTAGATAATTTATTTTTCAGACCAGGCATCACTTGTATATTTTATATATCAAAAATATTGAATCAGTTTTTGAAATTACATGATATAACTTATTTCAAGGAGTTCTAAAAATCCTTTAAAATAAAGTTAAATTGCAATTTCCTACATCATTGGAGTATTTTATATTCATTACTCACCTTCAGTGTATCATGAATCAAAATAGAACACAACAAAACTAAAATTCTCACAGACTTCATGGAAATAATAGGAGAAATTTTCTACAGAATGCACTTCAATACATAAAAATCGATAATCTATTACCTATTTTTCAGTAGTTGAAATGGGAACTGAAATCAGATGAAAAACTGGGTGAAGATTTCACCCTAAACTGAGGCGGAGACACGGTTGATAGAATGGAGAAAGCAGCTAACGAATCAAAATTGTCCCTTAGAATTGCTATAATATATTCAGTGCGTGAAATCTAGAAGAGTTTGAATGACAGGGCGTAATTACTGTCAGAGAAAAGTATCATAATTTCAGATTTTGGTCGAGTTTCTTTGCAGAGATCCCTTGGTCGTAGCGAACGCCCTATTGTGTTTGTACATTTCGAACCGTAATCTCCAATTCGGTTAGTTGACAACGTTCAAGTGTATTGTGCAAGCTTGGCAATCCATTAGTCAGTATTATCTTAATGAATGAATTGTACTCGAACCATACTTCTCTGAAATACATACAGTCAACTCATGAAACGTTAAGTGGCCACAACCATACAATATTATGAACGACATGATTTAATATCCTGAAATCGGCAAAGTCTTTGCGATGAATGAAGTTTCATTAAATGTATAATTTATTCCAGAAAATTAGATCAGTAAAATAGAATGTAGACTTCTTTTCTGTAGGTAATACTTTGAAATTATGGTTGAAATCATGTGTTTCTTTTATTGAATGGTTGGAATAATGAGAGTCGCTCTTATTATTAACATAACTAAGAATAAGAAATTTCATGTTCTCTGATTCTATTATAAAAAAATCTACCCGTCTGACCTATATGAAATTTAGACGATGAATTACACACAAGTTCATAGACTTCTTTTTTATTATTTTCATCCAATTTTGGTTTATTATTTTTAACTATTTTACTTAAAGAGTTGTTGGTTTTAAAAGATAAATTATGACCTTACTCAAAAATTGAATTTAATTAGATCTACGGAAATTTAAAAACAAATCGTCAGATCTTTTACTCAATGAGCAAACCGCACTTTTTATTTCTCCTTTATTGAACCTGGTATTTGAAACCCCATTATAGTTAACCATTTTAAATAAGTGAATACCTGCTATACAGTTCTGGGAATCATAAATACAACCCCCTATTATTAATACCAATTAGTAGAACATTTCGGATAACATATAAGCACTGTGATATATTTTAGGAATTAGTTTGTATCTAAATATAATATATATATATATATATATTTATATATATATATATATATATATATATATATATATATATGTATATATATATATACCTATAATATATATATATATATATATATATATATATATATATATATATATTTATAAATATATATATATAAATATATATATATATATATATATATATATATATATATATTTCAGCGGTTTCCAGCGGTTCCCATCAAACTAAATAAGCCGAAAGGTACCGGGGCGATAACGATGGGGCTTCTTCACGCCCCCGGTGGCGGGAGCGGTATCTAAAATTGTTCTCGAGCCCGAACGAAATTATCAAAATTTGATTAAATTTTTTCGAATATATCTCTTTTTTTCCTGAATTTTGAGAATTTGTTCAATTACACAGGTTCTACAGATTATTTAGAGGGCTGAAATTAGGTAAGTGGATTCAGTTCATGTTGGAATACGATCCTTTGTGGGTTTCAGCACTTTTCCTCAATCGCGCTGCACTTCGCGGGGACTATTCCTATTGAATCGCATAATTACTCGAATTTTGTATATTTTTTTGAATAAAATGAATTGTTTCCTAATTTTTACCACGGGTTACTAATAGGTAATAAGTCTCTGACAAAGACACTGTTTTGTCGAGACAATTGTCTTTTATTGTAAATATAGTGGAAATTAAGTTTTAATAAAAGTTTTCTTATTTCTTATTTATTTTATTGTCAAAGTGAAAACTATAAAAACTTAGATTCTTAAATAATGAATCAACTAGAGTAAAACACTTAGACGGTCTTAAATTGGTATTTTTTTCCGGCATATAAATTTCGGGCTATTAACCGGAGTTATCAGGAGTTTTCTGACTGAATTCAACATGCAACAATATATTTATTTGTTTTGCTACTTCAATGAGTGGGGATATTCTTTAATCCTTGGTTATTGTTGATGATTAAGTCAATGGAGCCAGCCTACTTGATACGTGATGATATTCCTTAGTCTAATAGCATTCACACTTAATATCGAAGAAGGTATGTATTGTACACCGCTCACTAATTGTTTTAAATCAGAAAAGTTTCGATACATTATTTATATAATTGATGATAAAGAATTAAACAAATACTCAGTCAGTCTTTACTTATTTTCTGAAACATTAAATTAAATTAATTGATAGCTTCTGAAGAAATACTTCTATCAATGCAGAACCGATTGTGTATGGGGTACTTTGAAGAAAACGATCGTAATTTGTTGGTGTAAATCGAGCTGCATCACCTTTATTTACACTTCATGCAAGTCAAAAACACAGTTATTCTAATGAAATATTCATCAAAACTCAAACTTCGAGCACATCGTAAATTAATTCATAATCACGTACATACGACCAAATCGTCTAAGTATTTAACCATTGGGATTTGTTTAAATTATATTATTTGACAATTACTTAGGGTTTGAAGTACCAGCAATTAATTTTTTTTCTACTTTATGTTTTACGCGTGAAACTAAAGTAAACACATTTCATGTCAGATATCACTTCTTCACATCCATTACAAGTCAAATTACTAATAAAATAAAGACCATTTAAATTCTCAAGGTATTGTCAATTGTTTTCATTTCAAAACTTGAAAATGTGATAAAAAAGTCATGAATAAACAGTAAAATAGTGGTGATACAGTTTCAAAAAAACGCTTAATAGAGGAAAGTCGACTAATTTCGGATACCATTTTGAAAAAAATGCCTATATTTGATAATATATTATTTAAAAAAATTTCGTGTATATGGGCTGATACTTAGGGTTGTTACCAAACATTTGCTTAGATCTGGGCTTTTAATTACTATTAATTTTAACAAAAATAAAATCTTAACATTTTGGCTCAATTTTTTACTAAAAAAAATTTCGGACATACTGTCCGAAATTAGGAGCCATTTTGTATTCTATGTATTTTTTCAAATATCTAAACAAAAGTCACAAACATAAGTTTTCTTTTGTTCGGAATTAGCACAATCTTCATGAGTCCATTTATAGCATTTCATACAACGTATCCATTTTGCGCCCTGGGTATCAGGTGAGTATAAATGACCACAAAATATGCATTCTGTATATGCATCATCAGCATCTAAATCCGAATCATCATCAAGTACTGGCTCATCTTTCGAATCTGAAGAGGATTCGGAATATTGTTTTTTTGATTGTGGCTTAGGTTTATTCTTTAATTCTTTTTGAATTTCTTTCTGAACTTTCTTGGTGGTATGTCAATTTAATATTTAAGGTTGGTTTTGGTCTCTTTCCTGTTAATGCTTTTTTTTCTTTCCTGTTCTCTAAGGCTTTCCTCAAGCTCATCTTTATGAGGTGTACAGGTAATCACATATCTCGAACCCTGTCTTGGTTTCCTACCCTTGTTAGATTGTGATATGCCACTATAAGATGGCAATGGATTAAAATCTTCTACTCTTACAATATTAGTTTCTGAAGTCTCTGAATTTTTATAAATTCAAGTTTATTTCTTCTAAAGGGGATGGCGTTCTTTCATTTGTCATTTGTCCTTGTGTTGTACCAGGAACGATAACTTGTGCGTTTTCATTATGGCGCTGTATGGCACTGGTTCTCTCTGGTGGTGGTGTCCTTTCTCTTTGCCTTTCCATTACGAATTCACATTCTGAGAACTTGTTTCTGTTATATGGACATATGCCAGATTACCGAATCCATTTACTGAAATTTCGGCGGTTGCACATCAATTTACAGACTTGAAAAGAATTTATAAAGAATAAAGAAATAAATAGTAATCGCTTATCAACAAAAATTAATGTTTGTTCCATATTTCGCATATTTGATGTCCTAATATCGGATACCCGAAATTAGGAATCCTCGACTGTCCGAAATTAGGCATCTTTACGTTTTTTAGGTTAGGACCCTATATATTTTTTATTAATTTAAATTTTTCAATTATGATATACTGCTCACTTTCATTGATGTCCTAACTTACCTCGCATACGTTTTCAAGAATATAAAAGCTTTTTTTATTCACTAAATACAGATTACACTAAAGCGGCGATAAAAACTCGTTTCAGATAATTTAAACATATGGTGCTGCTATCTCGTGAATATCAAATAAAACTATAAGATTTGCATCTAGACTAGTTGAGCACCATTACACATTTCTTCTGAACATGTTTTCGATTTTTAAATACACGTGGCTTTTGTAATACGTCACTATCCGAAATTGGGAAACCATCCGAAATTAGGCGACTTTCCTCTACTGTTTTCTCTACATATTTTCCATATGAGACAAACACTTAGCCTGAGTTTCAATAATCTAATGAGAACTTTACATTTGATTCAAGTTATACCAGTTTCAAGAATACTACTATATGAAAATAAAAATTTTCAATTTGAACTAATATAAAACGGCGTTCCAAAAAGGTGATTGCTAATAAATAAATTGTCTTGTTAGATGAACCTTGACAATTGTCAGAATCTGTGGCATGCCAAGTTCATTTACTTTGTTGCCAGTGTATAGATAGATGTTGCATGAAGTGGCCAAAGAAAATTCTTTGATAATTCAAACAATTTTCCAAGGTATCTGGTTATACGTATTCCGCAACGCAGAATCTGCATTCACAATTCAACGGTAAATTATAGAAAACGTCAAGTCACTCTGAGTCAAAATCTGCATACAGCTGTTTTGATCTTATCAGATCTCATCAGTGCAGCTTATTTGAGAGAATTAACAAAATTCTAATTTTTCCCCAATACAAATCGTGGTCGGAAACACTATCTGCATAACAACCCAGAGCGCCATCCATCAAAGATATTGAAAACCAACAATTCTCCGTTTAGATCGAAGATGCAGAATTTCGTCGCGTGAAATACGTACCTCCTGACATGAAGATATCTACTCTACAGTAGTGGCAGTGAAATTTGAGTATTATTTATTAGTTGTTCTTTCCCCAAAAATACTGGACTATGTCGACTGGTCGAAAGTGAGCTGCGGGAGTAGTTCTTTCATCCGTGTTAGACCAACGAATTTCGAAATTTTCTTGATATCTGATATTTTCCTGTATATATTGGTATCTCAAGCGACTCCAATCGAACCAAATGAGACTGAACCATTGAAATTTCTGTTTTCGAAAATTTGCTCACCTTCCATTCCATTAGAATCACATATCGACTTGCTCGCTATCAGTATATATAAGTTATAATTTTTTTTCTGTGAATAAAATAAATTATTTTCTTATTTTTCTTTCGGTTTGTTATTGGCGTGGTTTCTCAAACCAGAAAGTGCGACGCTACTCTCTCGCGCGAAAAATATGACCTAATAAGTGACGGAGGTCTGCTACACAATTGCAGCTCGCATTCAAGTTTTGTATTTTTATTGAATAAATGAAGAAAATCAATTATTTATTTATTTTCACTTCGGTTTGTGATTGAAGCGTGGTTTATCAAACCATAATTTATTCTGTTCGAATTGCATCTCGACGAAATGGACTTCGCGCGAAAAATACGACCTTACCCTAACGACACAAGCACATCCCCAGTACATCCCAGGGACTTCCTTCATTTGCTACTAGGGAAAAACTCAAAGATTCTCAACACTAAACGAATTTAATTCATGAAAGAATGTAACCTTGTGTTAAAATAGGATAATTACAGAAAACGACAAACAAAAACTCATCCTATATATATATATATATATATATATATATATATATATATATATATATATATATATATATATATATATATATATGATATATCAACAAAAGAATAGAAGAAAAATTAAAAAACCTACAAACAAAAACTCATTCTAAATAAATTCATATGATAAATAAATGAAAGAAACTAGATAAATTAATCAGTTTTACATTATACATTATACATATATATTTTAGGGTGACGGTGAATTTGTTGCAGCCATTATTGCATCATCTTTTTCTCTGTGGCTTCTCTCCTTGGCCCTTAATGAATAAACTATAAACATAATATTCAGAATGGGTTAACCATGTATTATTGCATCAATTATTCGATTCAAAAGAGTACATTCAATATTTTAATATTATACCAACCTTAAATTCAATTTTTTCAATTGTTCAACTACATCTTATATAACTACACCTTAAATCAACTGATAAAATCCTTCAAATGCTCACGAAAATGGCCAATCACAAACAATAAGAATGCAGAATGCCGTTGATCTTCTAACAAAGAAAACAAACTTGCGCATTAGGTATATTATGAGGTTAATTCACATTGTTGACAGAACACCAAATAATTCAAACAATGTTGCCAAAAGGAATAATTTTCTACTTGTGAAATGGTTACTTCCCAGAAATGTATGAAATATATTTCATTTTTCTCCATAATTATTTTCCAGAAGAAAAACAAACACTTTCAACATTTCGACGAGTTTCGATGATTCTTATTATATATGTGAGTGGATATCGAAAATTCCAGGGACATGAATGGGATATCCTATGGATATTCCAGATGGGATGTCCTCTGGACAAATTATGCGGGACATCCCCTGCATATCCCAATCATGTCCTTGTACCGCGGTACATCAAAAGGATATACCTAGAACATCCCTGTGTTGTTAGGGTAGGTATCAACCTTGTGGTTGAAATGGATGATTCAAGTAGTGACAGTGGTAATTTTTATATATTAGAAAACAATGTTACAAAGTGGTTCGTACAACAGAAAGTTGAAAAAAGATTGACTGTACATCCTATTAATCAAAAAAGACAAGAATTTGGAGAATAACATCATTTATTCAAAGAGCTGTGTGATTATCCCGATCGTTTCTTCTCGTATCTGAGAATGAAGCGGAAAACTTTTTAGGACAAACAGTAGGAAATTTTGCCACCCGATATAAAGAACAACAACATTCTTTCAAATTAAATAAAGAAATTTAAAATTTTGCGGAACACTTTCTAGATTCAAGTAACTTTTTTCCAGGCATATATAATATAAACATTTCACATACAGCTCCGAAAAATATGAAACCAAATATTTTAGAGTACATAGAAATGTATAAATATAATAAAAAGAACCCAATCAATTCGTAAATGATCAAACAGATGCACGGAATTCTTCAATATTTTACCCCTTCTAGAATAAATTTATGTTGTTAGCAAGCTCTTCATTTACATAGATTAAAATTCGATAATACCAGTAATTATAATCTTTCAACTCCTTGATTTGTCCGACACTGTACAATACAGAAATATTAATTCGCTTGAAAATGTAGTAGTATAGGAACCTGCTGTCGCAAACAATTCAATAAAAATAGTGATACAAAAAACAAAGGAAAAGTGTTTCCCATTTATATTTAAAAAATATATTATCACAAAGTAACGGACAAATCCATCCAATATTTAGTATTTCAGTTCTGAATACGAAAATGATCTAAAATTTTTAATTAAGATCATCATTCATTTCTGCGGCAACACCATCCCATATCCATTTCGCACGCTGGTCGCTGGTGCTGGTAGCTGGTAGAATTTAAAATGTTCTTCCAGCGACCAGCGACATAGCCCGCTAGCATACAATCGACCGGACCTTCGCGCACGTACGGTACCCCGTAAGAAACTACGAAGATAATGCTTGCAGCCAGGCGACCAGCTAGGCTACCATCTACCATTCAGGCTCGTTGTGCGAATACCCTAGTGACGCTGCTCGAGCATTTTTTTCTTCAAATATGTTTTTCCAAGTCTTATGCAAGATATTTTCATCAATTAGTAAAATAAATGTCTTGAAAATTCCCTCTAAATTAACTTGAATTCATGTTGTTACGGTGACATAACTTTCCATTTAATATTTCCTTATTTTTGAATTGATGAATTGATTACTGGGTTGAAATCAATAACAATATAATTAGAAAAAAGTTTTGATTTAAGCGACTGCTATAATTATATTGAATCTATGACGCGGCGTTCCACCACACGATGGCTTCACCGTATTATCTGATGAAGCCACCGTGTGGTGAACCGCTGCGTCGCGTCAATTATTCGCTAAAATTAAACATGTGTTTTTCTAATTATATACACATTTATGGTTATTCCATTCAATTCTTTGTACTTATTGCAATTCCTTGGACACATCATTTGGTACACTACCAAATAACAGGATTAATTTCTTCTTTCTATATGGAATAAATTTTTTCGAAAACGTCTAGTTTTTTTTAAAATCTGATAATCGTGCCTTGGTTGTCTCAAGGCACTCAAAAAATGGAGTATATACAATGATCAACCTAGACAAATTTCAATTAAATTTAGTCACAAGTCAGTTTAGAATCACTGAAATGTTTATGTTCTCATAGTATGCTCTTCAAAACATTAGAATATTCAATTCAATGAAAATGTTAACCAATGTACCAGGTGGCCAGATAAGAATGCAATAAGAAATTATTCTCATATTTCCAAGATGGCCGACAGGGGGCGTAATCGCCATATAAAACTTTTAAAGTGATTTTTCTCTGAATTACACCTCGTGAATATATCACAAAAATATATGTATTTTCAAGCTAAGCTTCATTCGAGTAATTTTGTTCAACACGTATCTATTGAAATGAAGTGGTAGGGGTGATTCAATGGTTTTTTTGAATAAACAGCTGTAACTCCTGAACGAATTAACGTATTTCAACAAAGTTGGTCTCGTTGGGAAGTAAGAAATGTAGTTATTATATAATTCTAAAAATACGCCATTACACCGATAGTTAATTTTATTCATTTGTTTTTTTCCAAGAATCAATGATGAGATTTCATAATTTTATGATAATAATTAATGTACCTAATAGGTAATATGCAAGTTCAAGGTAGTCAGAATATGAAGAACAGGCCAGGGAGTAAAAACATATGCCTAAAATCAACTTGTCAAAAAATATTAAAATTATACTCATAGTGGCAGTGTAATGAGTTCTTGTGGTATACACAAATAAGATTTCAAAACAATTGAAATGGCTTCTACAAATGACGAATGTTGATATCATTGCGGTATATTTTGAATGTCTTCAAAATGCGGAATTGGCCCTAAGAGTATACAGCTCTATATCCAAATTGGTGTTTACGCCATGCGGGAATTTGTTAGGCATATTTGGAGAAAATAGAATATTTCTATCTGAAATTCTTATGGTCCGAAGCTGCTAGTATTACGCAAATTTCGCAGTAAACGAGGAAACATTCTCCCATGGCGTAAACGCCGATTTGCATATGGAGCTGTACAAAAACTCATTACACTGCCACTAGGAGTATAATTTTAATATTTGTTGACAAATTGATTTTAGGCATATGTTTTTACTCCCTGGCCAGCTCTTTATATTCTGACTACCTCGCACTTGCATATCACCTATTACATTGATTATTATGCCCCAGCTTTTTTGTATACATTTTTCAAAACGAAGAATACTTTTAAGGGACTCTCCAGCAGATTCTATATAAATGAACACGTATCCCCTCAGATCAAATTGCTTCTGAAGCAAGCGCGGGAGAAGGTTAAAACTAAAGGTTACAAGTTTTTATGGGTCCAGAACGGCAACATACTCGTAAGAAAAGAGGAAAATTCGGCTATTGTATGTATTTCCAAGATAGAGGATCTCCATAACCTATAAAGTTGTTTGCTTGTCTTTCTTGTTGTTTGTATCGAAGTCCTATGGCTTTTAACATCATATATCAAAATACTCGGGGCTTAAGACCGAAGTTAGCTGACTTCAAGCTGAATGTTTACGTATGTTGCCCTGACATACTATGTGTCACCGAATCTTGGTTAAGGAGTTCTGTTTTCGACCATGAGTTGGTGGATCCGAATATTTATGACATTTTTCGTAGAGATCGCGAAACCATCGATAACTCAAAATCTGATGGGGGTGGTGTATTCATTGCAGTGAAAAATAAATATAATGCAGTTTTAGTGCCTGAATATCACAGTAATGCGGAAGATATATGGATAAGTGTAAAACTAAATGAAGGTAGAATATTGTTTATATGTTGTGTTTACCTGCCTCCTAATGACATCGGTGCCTATGTAAGTTTCTCTACTAAATTAAGTACTTTGCATATAAGGGAAAACCATATCATTTTAATTTGTGGAGACTTCAATTTATCATCCACGCAGTGGGTACTACTTGATAATAACAGTTATTTGGAACCCTTGAATGTCGAGGCTAAGTACTCATTATTATTAGACACTTTCTCTTTTCAAAATATGTTGCAGTTTAATTCTGTCCTAAATACAAATAACAAAATACTTGATTTAATACTATGTAATAAATTCACAATTAGTGAGATCGGTCGTTGTCCGAGCCCTCTTGTGCCGGAAGATAGGCACCATCCATGCATCGAATTCCTTTTGGATCTTAGCATAAGTAAACCCTTAAAATTCAATTGTAACACCTATTATAAATTTAATAAAGCAAATTATGTTAATTTGAATCGGGAAATTTCTGACACCGATTGGGCTTTGCTGTTTCATGATGTGTCACTAAATACATGCTTAGATATTCTTTATGATAAAATAGATAGCATTAAGCAAAAACATGTACCGTCCTATACCAAAAATAAGTATTTTCCTACATTCTATTCTCAGGAAACCATAAGAACTGTTAAACAAAAAAATAATTTACATAAAAAATGGAAGAAATATAAAAACGCTAACGATTATTCTTTGTTTAAAACTTTAAGAATGCGAAGTAAAATTTTAATTAGGAACGACTTTCTGAGATATAGCCACTCAGTGGAGGATGACTTGATAAATAATCCTAAAAGATTTTGGAATTATGTCTCTGTTAAAAAACAACAAGTTAGTAAGTTGCCCAGCGAGATTCACTGGGGTGACAGATGTGCAAGCGGTGGACCCGAAATGAGCGATTTATTTGCGGAATACTTCGAAAGCGTTTATGTTCCGGAAGTCTTCCGGTTCGATCCCGGCGCCTCCTCTGTGTACACGAATGGTGTTGGTTTGCGGAGCATTGTTTTCAACGAGAAGAAAATACTTAGAATTTTAGAGAGCCTAGATTCTAAAAAGGGTGCTGGCCCTGACGGTTTACCCTCTGTCTTTATAAAAAAGTGTGCTTCATCTTTGTGCGTCCCATTAACAATTATATTCAATATGTCTTTGAGTTTGGGCGAATTTCCGGTAAAATGGAAGGCTGCCATGGTCGTCCCGATTTTCAAAAGTGGTAAAAAGAATGATGTTAAGAATTATCGTCCTATAAGTAAAATTTCGTTCATGCCTAAACTACTGGAAAAACTAGTATACGAATATATTTTTGAATTAGTGAAAAACATAATAATTTCGGAGCAACACGGGTTTTTCCCAGGCCGATCCTTAGAAACAAATTTATTTATTTTTACCGAATTCGTGCACAGCAACATGGACAGACGAGTCCAAGTTGATACTATCTATACCGACTTCAGCAAGGCTTTTGATAAAATCAGTCATAACATCTTACTGAGCCGTCTGGCCGGAGTCGGTGTAGGTGGATGTCTTCTTGGATGGGTTGAATCTTACATCAAAAATCGCTCACAATTCGTCTCAATCCAGGGATTTTGCTCAAAATCATTTGTTACTTCGTCTGGGGTACCCCAGGGGTCACATCTGGGACCTTTATTTTTCATTATTTATATTAATGAAATCAGGCATTGCTTCCGTCATTGTGATTTCCTGCTTTACGCGGATGACTTAAAGGTTTACACTTCTATAACTAACCCTGAAGATTGTGACAAGCTGCAGGATGACCTTGGCCGTCTTGCAGGTTTCTGCGATGAGAACTGTTTATTTCTTAATTCGGACAAGTGTATTTCTATGACTTTCACGCGAAACTTGAATCAGGTAAACCACATTTATTGCATAAGGGATGTAACTCTTCAGAAAGTCGCCTCTGCAAAAGATCTTGGGGTGATGTTCGATCCTAAACTCATTTTTGATCTACACATCGATTCCGTTGTTAACTCGTCTTCTAGGATGCTGGGTTACATCCGTAGGAAGTGTGAGTCATTCAGAAATGTTAGATCGCTTTTATGTTTATTCAACTCTTTTGTCCTCAGTAAATTGATTTTTGCCAGCATAATCTGGAGCCCAAGACAGATGGTATACATAGACCGCCTGGAAAAGATTCAGAATAAATTTTTAAAATTTATTTCTTATAAAACCAATCATTTAATCCCCAATGGTGATTATTCCCTGGCGCGGGATCACTTTTGCATTATTTCTTTGTTTGATCGTAGAATTATTTCGGATGTGCTTTTCCTGTATAAGATCGTTAACAGTTTGATAAGCAACCCCGCTGTTCTCGCGCATATCTTTATAAATGTTCCCCAGAGGTCTCTAAGGGCTATTGAGTTGTTTCACCTACCGCTGAGAAATACTTATTCGGCACAGAATTCGCCCCTCTGCTGTATAAATCGTTCTAGCAATAAAATACAGAATAATATTGATTTTTTCTCAATGTCCCTTTCTGGGATAAAAAGTGCATTGAAGAGGCACAGGGGTGACTTCTGAATTCTGATTTTTAATATCTAATTCATGTTAATTTTAGTAATACTTACTGCTCTTTTTTTTTTGTGGTGTAATTTCTTAATTATTAGAGTAATATGTTTTGTAATTTGTGGATACTCTAGTGGGTATCTTTGTACCTGTCTGTATCCCCATGTTCGTAATAAATAAATAAATAAATAAATTAAAAATCATAAAATTATGAAATTTCATCACTGATCCTTGGAAAAAGACAAATAAATGAAATAAAATACCGGTGTAATGGCTTCTTTTTAGAATATTCCTTTCTTCGATATTATAGGCTAGGAATAAGATATCGAAATACGGTTTTCACTGGTCTATTTTGGTATCACTGCACTACATTTTTATGGATAGAAAATTAGGTTATTGTCTTAGAGTTTTTAGAGAAATTGGCAATTTTCTGTTATTATATCAAAAAAACGCGGTCTATTTGGCATATCACATATAAAATGGGTTAAATTGAGCAATAAATGCACCTGTTTTTTCAAAAAAACATTGAAACTACTTCATTTCAATAAATATGTCAAAAAGGGTTGCACAAAAACTACTCGAATGAAGCTTAGCTTGAAAACACATATATTTTTGTGATACATTCACGAGGTCTATTTCAGAGAAAAATCACTTTGAATGTTTTAGCCACTTTAGTCATAATATTTTTTACCGCAAGTCTCTACGACGAAAATAGTACACGAGATACAGCACTGTATATTATATATTATATATATATATATATATATATATATATTGAAGTAAATAATGAAGATTATGTAATACAAAATACTCTTAACAGAAATTTCTTTAACAAACTGTAGTATTTTTTGTGAAAAATTGCAAAGGACAATATTTAACATAAAACTTGTTAGTGAATTCATACATCAAACTTGATTTTATTGTACAGGGTGGGTCAATTTCGGTGGGATTTGGGGGTTTAGGGTATTTTTAGCATAGATAGCCAAAAACTAATAGACATGTACAGGACTCGATTCTGGAGACGAGTTCATATATGAAAACCGTTGTTTGATAAGTCGAGTCGTTTTCGACCTACAGGGGAATTTTCAAGAGTTTGCATTCTTGAAAAGTCGCCATATCTTCTGTATTATCATAATTTTCGATTTTTCGAAGTCTTTTTCTTAGTTTTCTCAAAGGCTAATCCACCACTGAAAACTAACATGTCAAATTACATTTAGTTTTTGAGATAACACAAACTTAATATTTTTCTTATCGAACATGCCATATTTTATTCTTTTCTTGAAATCTATATAAAATGTCCTTCAAAATGATGTACTTATCGCACGCAAGGTTTTGATTATTAGTTTTTCCAATATTTCAGGTTTTTAAAAATTACCGTAGTTGGCTACGACTTTGACATTGTGTGTACAAAAATGTATATCATTTGGTAAAATCAAGTAAGATATGCCGTCAAAACTGCTTTCAAAACTAAGTTTCATCAGAGTGAGCTTTGACAAAATCAAAAAGTCTAACCTACAATTATTGGCGTGGTAACAGAGAATTACTTACCGTTGTCATTTTCGAGCAAAAATTTATTAATATGTTTCAATATTTCGAAAAGTATGATATGCTCAAGTATCTTATAGAGGCGAATGGAAATATAGCATAAAGGAACCAACCGTCGGGTAAAATATTTATCTGACTGAAGCAAAACCTAACATCACATGGTTCATTTAAGAAGCCAGGACCAAAAACCAATCGAAATGTAATGATAGACAAAGAATTAGAGAAATTGACAACTTTAGGCTTTTGCAAAATCCGTCTTACCTACTGTTGTTCTAGCTACTTTAGTATTCTATGCCATTGCTCTGGTGGAATTGTTTGGAGAAAGATTTATTTTGCCCAAAACTGGCAATTTCTGTGATTATTTGATCATTAGATCTCTATAGATTATTTGTCTGGGCTTCTTAAATGATCCATGTGATATTAGGTTTCGCTTCAGTCAGCTGAATATTTTACCCGACGGTTGCCTTCTCTCTGGATATCGCTCATGATACATTCGCAATGATAAAGCTATATTTTCATTCGCCTCTATAAAACACTTGTGCATATACTTTTCGAAGTATTGAAACATTTTAATAAACTTTTGCTTGAAAATGAAAACAGTGAGTAATTCTTTACCATACCAATATTTGTAGGTTGATATACCCAAAGACATGTTTTTGTCAAAGCTCATCCTGATAAAACTTAGTTTCGACTGTAGTTTCGACGGCACGACTTGATTTAAACAAATGATATATTTTTGTGTTACATACAATGTCAAAGTCGAAGCCAACTATGGTAATTTTCGAAAACGTGAAATATTGAAAAAATTAATAATCACAACCTAGCGTGTGACCCATCGTTTCAAAGAATATTTTATGAAGATTTTGAGAGAAGAATAAAATACGGCATGTTCCATGAGAAAAATATCAAGTTTATGTTATACCTCAAAAACTTAATGTGATTTGACAAGTAGGTTTTCAGTGGTCTTCAAAAAACTAAAAAAAAGGCCTCTTCGAAAAATCGAAAATTTTAATAACAAAAAATATAAGGCGACTTATCAAAAATGCAAACTTCTGTAAAAAATCAACCTGTAAATCAAAAACGGCTTGACTTATCGAAAAGCGGTTTTCATATTTGAACTTGTTTTAGTTTTTAGCTATCTATGCTAGAAGTACCCTAAACCCTCAAATCCCATCGAAATTGTCCCACTCTGTACATGCCATATCGTGGAAACTTCACTCAGTGTAATTTATCATCCAAAGGTTTTGAGAGATGGAAGGCAACATTCATCTATTAATAATACATTTTCTGAAGAAGTCATGTGAAATATTGAATATTTTTATTATGTTTGCTGCCGTGGTTGAATTAACAAATCTATTTCAATTATGGAAGTATGATAGGTTCCGAACGTTCATTGATTTAAGTGAGAAATCATAAGTAGAAAAAAATACACACTTTCCAACACCAATTAGAAATTATTCGATACTCACGGAAGAAATGAAAAACAAAATGCTATTCTAAAAATTTTTTTATTATTTTGATTTTGTTTGACTACTGAATCAATTCAAGGTTGTAATAACAAAAACTAATCTATTCGTTCTAAAATGCTCAAAAATCATTTTGTTTAAAGGCAACTAAAACCTATAATTACTATATTGAATCAAAATGTTAACATGTTAAATTATCTTCTAAATCGTGGAGCTTCATTGATTTGCATTATATTTGCATGAAATTATATCATAAGAGCAGATAAACTGTAATTTGTATTCACATATTATAATCAAAGGTGGAATGTACTTTTTAACACGCTTGTATTAACTTGATGTGTATGTATGTATCTATGCAACTGAATCTTTGAATGTGATTTTCAACCCCTTCAAAACGTCGGATTGGTTTGAAACTTTGCACACCAATGCAGGACCAATGACAATGCAGTAATTTAAATAGTTTGTTCTATAATCCTCAACAGGAACCCCAGGATTAGCGATTTTCCAATTCTGATACCCATTAGTGTCTTTGTGCCAAGTACGCGTTTTTGAACTATCAAAGCAAAGATAAATAATAGTCAAAAAAAAACGTGCCTTTGTAGTTAGCAGTATTAAAAATTGGAAAATAAATGATAGTTTGAAAAACTAAAAAACACAGTTTTGTAGATAACCTAACTAAAAACTAGAAAATAAATAATAGATTGAAAAAACTAAAAACCAAGCTTTTGTAGATAACCGAACTAAAAAGAAGAAAATACATAATTGTTTACAAAAACACAGTTTAATAGAAAAGCAAACTGAAAAGTCGAAAATAATTTTCAATAATCTTAAATAAAGAATGGTGTAGGTAATTAAAAAATAAAATTATTATTAGGACAGTGAAAACGATTTAAATACTGTAATGACAGATTTATCGTATCCGACAGTTAAATAAATTTATTAAACAAGTGTTCTTTGCAGAACTTCGAATAATTTTGCCCTGAATATGCCACTGTATTCAAATTTTGGTTTAACACACATACTTTTAGTGGTAGGAGAATGTTTGGGAAATGCTCCTGCCGCTGTAAGACGTTATAGGGAGAAGTATTCAAACATGTTGATTCCCAATTCCAGAAATTTCATTAGTACTGAGCGACGACTACGAGAAACTGGTTGTCTTCAAAGAAGGTATACACATGCTGGTCGTCGTAGAGGAGCAAGAACTGTTCGCGTTCAACAGCTAATATTGGATGCAGTAATGAATGACCCCACAACAAGTAGGTACACGTTAGTTAGGGTTATGATCGTTCATTGCCCATCAAAGTGTTTTAAGACTTCTGGATGAACATCAATTGCATCCTTACCACTATCAACAAGTGCAGGAATTGCTACCTGACGATATGCCAGGTAGAGCTGAATTTTGTGAAGTATTGCAAGATAAAATTTGAAATAACCCAAACGTGCTCGAACACGTTTTTCATTGACGAAGCGATATTTACAAGACAAGGTATATTCAATTGTAAAAATGTGCATTTCTGTATAGAAGGGAATCCCAGGGCTACAAAGGAAACTCACTGCCAACATGTGTTTGAAATAAATATTTGGGCAGCTTCATTATGAAATAGTTTTATAGTATACCACATCTATTCCGGAAATTTAAATGGTGACATGTGGTACAATTTCCTGAATGATAATTTACATGATATTTCAGAAGATAATTCATTGCACATGCGAAGAAACCACATTCAATAATTTGTACAACATGACCATTTCCCTGATATATGGATAGGCCGCGATGCGGCTGCGCCAATTAATTGGCCTGCTCGGACCTGCGATCTTAATCCAATGAACTCTACGTTATGCAGTAATTTGAAATTAAAAGTGTATAACACTACAATTAACATAGAAAACGAGTTTATAGACCTAATTGAACAAGAGTTTGATAACTTACAAAATAATCCAGTAACATTGAATAGAATAATGCATTCACTATATGAAAGAATTTGTAACGAAAAAAACTTTAAAAGTCTCGTTAATAACACAAATTTCAATTCAAGTCTACCTACTTGAAGTTTTGAAGAAATCTATCGATTACAGTAAAATGCACGTATACCTTCTAGTTCAAATAACTCAAAAACCGTGATTTTTATCGAAATGCTGCAAGATTAACTTTTTACGTAGAATAATTCCAGGAAACAATTTTGAAAGAAGTTTTTTCAAAATTAATTGACAATAAAGAAAAATTAGTCACAATAACCATCACTTACCATTGGATAAAAATAAAGGATACAGGTCACGTGTTTCATTTCTCAAGAGTGTAAGAGAGACGAGTAGCTTGAGTTAAGGGGAGAAACTCCTTCAGCCAGATCAGAGGATACACTTGTATGTGCAAGTGCATTAAATATGTCGACACAGGATATTTATAGAAGATACGAAGTGCGGGTAAGGTTCAGAGGATAATACTAGCATAGCATTCACCTTGTAAGTATGCAAGCAGTGACTTACTTAACTCCATGAGGATACCTCTGAAAAAACCTATGGCAGACCAGTCGACCTCGGGGTTCGAACCCGGGACCTCCTAAATACTAGCCAGCGTACCTAGTACTTGGCTAACTAGCTTAGTACTCACTATTGGAAACTATTCTTTCTTAATGAGGGATCTGGTAGGTGGTAAAAAAGAATTAATTCGACAAATGTCTTTATAATCTCTCCTACATAATGAATGTCTTAATCGAAACCGTTTGGAAGGTAATAAAAAAACATTTATATATATATATATATATATATATATATATATATATATATATATATATATATATATATATATATATTTATATACGTCAACTTTTTATTTTTTAATAAAATAGAGTTTTTTGAGATTCAACAAGCCTGTTTTTTTTAATAATTATCAAGAGATTATATATATATATATATATATATATATATATATATATATATATATATATATATATATATATATATATATATATATATATATATATATATATATATATATGGCCAACTATAAGAACACATCAGAAATATACACATTCGTAAACTTAACACTTGTCAGAATTATGTCACGATTTCTTTTAAAGCCTTCGGTGAAAAGTAAGACAGAATGCTGACAAATGATATATACATTTGATGATATTACGGATACCTTTTCACATATTGTTTTTTTTCTATCATATTTTTTAATACAAATGTAACATAGTATTCAATACCCAATATAGAATATTTTCTATATTTTGAAGTAACTTTACAAATGGAAGATTATATTTCGAAGTAACTAACACAGACAACAGATATGTATATGTTATTATAATATCTACATGAAATAGTGTTCCATTTTGGGATCGAAAAAAGTTGCATTTGCGATCTAAATTGAAGTTCCGTATTTCGATGTTTGCAAATATTCCTTTTTCTCAAAGTCAAAAACTGTTTCTATGCTGCAATCATCTGATAGAAAGTCTATATTCAGATACGTTTAACCGTAGATGTAATAATTATCGAAAATTGCGTATATTTTGGTTTCGAATTAATAGAATCAATTCATTCTAAATAAAAGTTTCACTCACTTTTTCTGGATATTTACCAGAGCGTTGTATTTTTTTCGCTGGTATGTCGTCGGAATAGCAATTTGTAGCCAAAAACAGAACCGCTGCCACCCTGAAACAAAAAGAATAATCCCATTTATTATAATTATATATTAAGTACAACGATCCTAAAATAAGGAACTGTTCACAGCGATTCCCAACAAGATTGTTAAAGGCGTTTAAATTGGGAGGTGTTACGACATAATAAAATGGTCTTTGAGTTAGCGCCGCTATGTCAAAGGTTATTCAAAAATTTATAATGAGCAATCGATGGACTGGTCTAATTGAGACATCGATTCCGGAACATTTCTTTATTTTTTCTTCACACCCATATTCTTCAAAATGAAGCATGAAGCAAAAATAAAAATGGTTTAAATATACAGTATTATAAGTTTCTGATACTGTCCTAAAGTAATGTATGAAATTAACGTAGACTTGGAAATTAATCTTATTGAACAATATTGACCTAAATCTTATGTATTGTGAAGGATCTATTATTTGGTAAAAAGTTCCTATTATTGTGAAATAATTGTCATATAAAATATGTTACTATCTGTAAATAGCTGAGTAACCATAAAAGTATATAAAATAGTAGTATAACATTTGCAGCTATACAAAAAATCTAATTAAATACGTTAAAATATTACTAAGAATAACTTTTAAGAAAATTGAATGAAAATGAACACTACACCGAAGTAGAAGGTACTTCTGGTTCAAGTCGAAAAATCGTAAATATTATTTATATTTAACCATTTTTACCATTAAATGTCGAAACTGGCCTTTATACACACATTTTCAGGTGAGTAAAATAAGTAAATTCAAATGGAAAACGCAAGTATCTCACAAAATAAATTAAGACTAGTAAATAAGTGACCTGTTTAAACAGTTATAATTGAAAATGTCACTGAAAATTGAATTCATATTAGTATATAAATAATTTGAAATTAAATCACATTTTATTTAATTTTTCAGATTCGTGCAATTTCCATTCCTATTCATTAATCTACTAATTTAAAATTTCCAATTCTTACCTAATGTTTGAAATTGATACTTATTTCATCTGATTCAAAAAGAATTTCAGATACTTATTTTTTTTTTAAACTTAGTTACTTATTTGAACTTCCCACCTATACTTTATACTCAATGAAAACTCGAAAATTTACAAATGAAAATACATTGTACAACACGATTAAAGATATATACCAGTTTATTTAATCTATTCTCATTGTTTCTGATGCATTCGTGAATTAATTAGTGTTCACAGTTTCCAGCGCCTCGAGGGGGCGTAGACCAATAAGTCAATCGAAATAATAATTGATAAGATTAATCGCCACGGCCATTTTTCATGGAAGAAATAATTAAGTACAGAACTCTTATAAGACACCCCGGTAACGACGTACGGCACGCAAGCACTAAGTTGTTCCGAAAAATTATTACCCGATTTTTCAGCGGGGTATTCGTTTCGTGAAATAATTTGATAAGGGTAAGGTTGATTATACTACAGCAATTCATAAAAGATGCTATTTTCTTCCTTGTTGATCGATATACTATATGATATTTTATATTATGACGCCTAAAATGAATAATATGAATGATGATATGATAATAAAATACTATTATTCAGCTTATGTGATACATAAATCTACATACGAACGTTGATTATTTAAATGCAACTGTCATGTTACCTATTTGAATATCTTCTTTCTAGTTCTATTTTCTCCGAAAATAATAGACAATTGGAGCTTATAGAAAGTCAACAGTCAGGTGTGGCAAATGTTTTTTTAATTCGTTTTAGGCTTTCTACACCACGATTTATTAATCTTTTTATTTCAATTCTCCAAACATTCTCGAAATATCGTTACTTCTTTTTCCTCTTCAGTAATATTATCGTATGGATTTTCTCTTCAGTTTTGGATTGTATATGTCGGTATGGTTAAATTTTTTTAAATAATCCTTTGAAAGAAACATTTGAATGCTTGGGAAATCATTACTTTTTGTTTTCTTCAATGTTGTCATAGAAATTGTGTATTTTTTTATATAGTATCTATTGTACTTGGTAATACACAAGTGTGTATTCACTTCCTGAGTTTTCGTTGCTTTATTCTGATTGTACAGAAACTTTTATATCTAAATATGTTCAGGAATAAAGTTGTTTTTATTATTATATAAATATATATATATATATATATATATATATATATATATATATATATATATATATATATACAGGGTTGCGATAAAGTATGGAACCAAGTAATTATCTTTCGAACGAAAAGGAGAATATTCATGAAATTTTGCAAGTCCAATGGCGCAAAATGCATCTGATGTATGGTTTTTTGTTGATAATATACTTCCGGTTGTACCGGAAATAGACCCTAAGTCGCTTATTTTAAATGGGATACCCTATACATTATTACATTTTTGGATTCTACTTAAGATTCTAGACAGATTCTATGCATCATGTCCTATACCTAAGTCTAAGCGTTTTTAACATATTTAGGTTTTATGTCAAAAACACGATTGCAAGCCCTAATATAATTATCAATTGTTCCTATAAGGAAGCCTTTTTTACTTACTTTGGGTTAGATTCCTTGTTGAAAAGGACCCACTCTAATAGATTTTGAATAATATTTGGATAACTAGTTATACAGGCTGTGCAAAAAATAAGATCTAAAATGAGATTGAGAAAACTGACAAAAATCAATTTTTTCAAATGGAAACCCCCCATATTCTTTATTTTGTAGTATTAAGCATTTAAAAAGAAAGTAACTTATATGGCAATTTTGCATTCAATCGTTAAACAAGTAGATCTAGGATAGCGACGATCGTATTTGAATTTCAAATCATCGTTATACCCGTTTATTACTTACTACATATGCATACACACAACATCAATTTGTTTATCTGAACGTTTTTTTACGGTAATGTAAAAAACTCAAAAGAAGTTGAATTGATTTTTGTCAGTTTTCTCAATCTCATTTTAGATCTTATTTTTTGCACACCCTGTATGACTAGTTATCCAAATATTATACAAAATCTATTAAAGTAGGTCCTTTTCAACAAGGAATCTAACCCAAAGTAAGTAAAAAAGGCTCACTTATAGGAACAACTGATAATTATATTAGGGCTTGCAATCGTCGTTTTTGACATAAAAACCTAAATATGTCAAAAACGCTTAGACTTAACAAACAAAATCCTCTGATACGGAAGACAATCAATCACAGAATTGTGGTTTATTGTTTGAACTCTCCGGTATGGGAGATTTGGTCAAACTTTGCCACGGAGGCGATTAATGCTATCCGCGAGAACTGATTGTCTTCCGTATCAGAGGATTTTGTTTGTTGTACTATTTTCATCTTCAAATTTTCAATCCAATGCTTGGCTACGCCGTTCTGATGAGGACCAAAGAGTCCGAAACACGTGTCAACGGCTGCTTCCATATAAACGTGCTATACCGATAATTTTACTCCACATCTTTAATGTTTTCCCATGACTAATTTCTTTGTTGTTAGATAAATAGTACCCTATTATTTTTATTTTCAAACATTACGTAGGTAAAGGTTTCTTTGGTTTCCCTTACCATCTAATGATAACAATTTTGAATGTTAATATTAGACTGAATAGCATATAATAAATAATTAGCAAGACAAAGCAGCCTTGTTCTTTTCAAATTTTTTTCAAATTAATAAATGTCAAAGAAATTTCAATTACGAATATCGTAGTGAAACGTCAACTTTAAAATCGAGTTTTTTAAGATTCAACCAGCCTGTTATTGCTAATATATATATATATATATATATATATATATATATATATATATATATATATATATATATGTATTGACAACTCCAGGTACTCCCATCGAATCAAATGAGCAACTGCAGACCTAAATTTAGAGGTCTGCGGTTGCTTTAGAGACTTTAGAGAACAAAAAAAAAATTCGCTAAATTTTTCCAACCGCCGTCATTTTCACGTAGATATTATAATTTTCATATATACATATATATAAAAAAAAATATATATATATATATACATATTTTTTTTTTCTGGTGTATATTGGCATTCTCAGCGGCTCCCATCGAACCTAATGAACTGAAATTTGATATCAGAAGTTGTTTTCGAGACAGAGCGAAACTATTAACATTAGGTCGATTTTCTCCAACCACAGCCATTTTGAGGTAGATATTGTTTTCATATATATTTTTTCTGGTATATATTGGCACCTCCAGCTGCTTTCATCCAACCAAATGAGTTGAAATTTGGTATCTGTGATTATTTTCGAGGTAGAGCAAATCTATTAAAATTTCGGAACATTTTTCCAACCACTTCCATTTTTACTTGGGTATTTCTTGTTTTTTGGGGTTATTGAAAAGTTGAAGTTTGGTACGTAAATTGTACTTCGCGCAGACTTTAGCGCTTGAATCGCATCTCGACCTGCTTCGCACTTAGTGGGGGATGTTCGTCATGATGATTATTACTAATAAATTTTCACACGCTTTATGTTAGCTTCAGCTGTAGAGAACAGAGTATTTCAACTTCATTTTCACTGACTTTAAGACGTCCGATTGTTTTGAAAATTTGCAGACATATTGAGGCCTGACCAGAATCATTACAATAAAATGCTTTCATTGGATTGACCTGCATGTGACGGAATAATATAGTAATAATAATAATAATAATAAATATAAATTCTCTCGTATAGACTGTGTGGATTAGTATGAGGGTGTTAAATTTTGCATGTTCGGCACTCATACTTTGATATATGTATGTTGTAATAGTCGACAGAAAGTTATTTTTTCGGGCTATTTTTTTGTTTAGTTTTGGCCTAAAATGAGTAATTTCGGATACTAGAGATTTTTGTGAATTTTTAGAGGGATTGGTAGAGTATGACATTTGTAATTTCTGCTCGCAAGATTCAAATGCTTTAATATAATACAGTTAACGTAAAAATCAATAGCGATTTTTTATTTGAGGATATTAACAGTTTTGTGTGTGAAATAAAATAAAATTTGTTCTTATTTCAATTTCAGTACGCTATCAAAGCGAAATTTTTCAAATCATAATTTATTCCGTTCGAATGACATCTCGACGTGATGCATTTCACGCGAAGAATATGACGTTTGTAACAGAGATCTGCTGCTTACACTTTTTATTTGAGATAATAGTAGGACACATGCAAGTATTTCGCATGTGCTCCACCATCTACCCTCATGGGCTTGTAAACTATGTAAACCCAGTAAATATTAATGCTTGATAACTACTGAAACTCATGGTCATTTAAAACATCCATATCTTATGTTATTCAAAAATGGTAACCTCTTCACCCTATACTGTTTCACAACCTAATAGACCTGTGATTTGAATATATCTTATGAGAATACATATACTCACATTTTGTAGATGTAAAAGAACTGCAGATATCAGCACAAATGAACTAAACTTATCAGATTATCTTCTGCATAAACTTCTTTCAGTATTGAAAATATTTCTTGCATGTTTGTTTGGAGAAAAATATATATTTCAAGCTTTACATATTTCATAATTACATCTTTTGTCATTTCATAATTAAGAATCTTCTTACTTGTTTCCCAGTAATTATCGAGTGATGGCGCTGCGATATTTACAAACCGCAAAATAGCAGTTATAAATTTGAGTAGGAAACACGAGCCAAGTTGCTATTGGAACTCATAATGAGTTCAAAGGTTATTTAATGACTTTCAAATATCAAATAATCTGGTTCATATATCTCATCAATTTATCAATTCATCGTAACAAAACAATGGGTTGAATCTCGAAAATAGGTAATATACCACTATGAATTTATCAATCGTTCATTTATAATTAATATTAAAATTGAATAAATTCATCCATTCATTCCTTTTTGGAATATTAGTAACACTGACTGAAATAAATAATTTTAACCATTTCGAATCACCGGATTATTTTCTATATTTTCTTCGTAATTTTGGCAATTGAGAAATTGTACACCTGATTCGAAAATCTGCTAGAATGTTTAACGATGCAAAATTTCATGACAGTGGAATGTTTTCAATTATTATCTATTTCAGAAATACCATATATTTGTTACCATGTATTTACCTTCCGACCAAGAAGAGAAAGGAATCTACAATCGATATGGAAATATCACCAAAAGATTTCCTGATCATGATGGTCGACATATCTTGAAAAAATCATTTTCAGCTAAGAGACAAAAAACAGAAGAAGATCCAGATCCTGAATTATTAGAGAAATATGATAATTTTTATCATACGACGAAGAGTTTGTTAGTTCTCTTTCAGATTATGGGAGTTATGCCTATTGAGAGATCAGGCAAAGGAAAGACTACTTATAGGTAGGTAATGCTTTGAATATTTTTTCAATGTTCCTATATAGCATTTCTAAGCGATGACATCTTTTCTCATAAATTTGTGAACATATTAGGAAATCTCGTACTCTGTTTGAAATATACTGGTACCTTTAATAATATCAACCAGTTATCAAATTACCATAACACATAGATACAGTATGTTTGAATATATGAGGAAACCTTTTGGAATCATACATTACACTCCAGACACTTTGCAAATAAAAGTTTGGCCAAAAAATGTATAACACTCACGACAGCGTTTAGCAAAATCAGCTATATTCGTGCGAGTCATAATACTCATAACCTCTTTTGTTCAATTAACTTCACTAAAACCTTGTTGATTTATTGTTATTTCATTAATAAAGAATTAATTGTGAAAGTGATTCAATATAATTTAGAAGAGGGATGATGAAGCAAGGTGCGTAGGCATACCAGTGTACGTAAATTTTAGTAAGATAACCTATAAATATAAATAAATGAGTATAATATCAGTGTATTATCAAAGTTTACGTACGATTTTGAAGTGGAAAATTGATCACGTCCATGCGTCCAACTATTCAGTGTTAATACAAGAAACTGTCACTTGAAAAGTGATCTACTGTCAATATTTGACAGTATCAACCATCGTGAACTCTTCGCTAGTTCGGCAAAACTCCACTAAATATCGGAGTGTTTACGTTTGCGGAGTACCATTCTGGAGACCACAAGTTCAAATCTCTGAACTGCCATGAGTTTTTTCATTTTCTAGGTCACTGCTTGCAAACTTACAAAGCAAATACTGGGCCAGTATTTACCTCTGAGTTCCTCCCCACCTCCCCCCTTACGGAAATTATCCAGTCTCTCCCATTTTAAAGCACTTGTACATACGTGGCCTTTCTTTTTTTTCAAATATCCACGAGTTCTAAATATGGACGAGAAAATAAAATAAAAACCAATTCTCAAAATAATATTGATTATATAGCTCGTGTGTGAATAAGCCAATAGAATCCGTCAATTTTGCATAGTTACCGCGTATTGATAGGTTAATATACCCTTGACGACATTGTATAACCGTTTTGGTGTTTCTCCTGGAGTTAAAATGTGAATGTTTTCATATTGACGATTTTTCGATATCTTTCAAACAAAGTTAACATTCAAGTGATTTTTCGTTCAATTTTTCAATATGCAACGCTTTGGTTGTAGTTCTGACGGTGTTGTTTACCAACTCGAGCAAACAAACATAATCGTTATTCTGACGTCACCACGTCGATGATTAAATCATCACCAGAGCGCAGCTCTCGTGATGTTTCGCAAAATACATCTCGTGATTCGGAAGTATAATTGATTATTTTCGATGCTCTTGTGATATTATAACTGACTATAAACCTCTGAATCCCAAGATTTAGAGGTTAAATCAAACACGTGTGTGATAATATATGTTAGTAGTGAAATAGTGAAATTAAATGTGAAATAAGTAATTATTAGTGAATTGTATACTTTGGTAGAGACATGGAATAGTTGCAGAACGCAGAATCCAGACGCTTGTTACGAGCATCTCTACTGTAACACTTGAGCCTGACCACATGGCCTAAGTTGCCGGGTCATAAAAAATTGATTTAAGAAGAAGAAGAACTGACTATATAACTCATGTGTGAATAACCGAAAAACTCTGAATTTTTCATAGTTACCGCTAATTGATATATAAATATACCCTTGACGATACTGTATAACCGTTTTAGTGTTTCTCCTTCCATAATAGGATGACGATATGTAACGCTCTGGTTGAAGCCAATTCGAGCAATTCTTTTATTTTCTTAATAATTCGCAAAATACATCTCGTGATTCGAAAATATTATCGATAAACTTCGCTGCTCTTGAGAAATTATAACTGAATATTTTCGAAAATTTTTCAGATGGGTTTCTGCAGCTGCCATTTGGGCATACACTATTTACATTGCTGAAACAATTTTTGTTGGAATTGTATTCAAAGAAAGAATTATGCTCATTTTGCAAGGTGGCAAAAGATTTGATGAATACATATACGGAATAATATTTTTGAGTATTATGATACCTCATTTCTTATTACCAGTAGGTGCATGGACTAACGGATCGGAAGTTGCCATATTCAAAAATATGTGGACTCAATTTCAGGTACATACCATTTACATATCTTCATAGAAATTAATAGATGAAGTTCAATCTATGTGTTTCATTCAAAATTGAAGAATTCGGAAATGAATAGTTGCAATCGGGCATATTTTTTAAATATTCTTCACTGAAATTGAAATGTTTAGGAGCTTAAAAGTTGATTTTGCAAGTACGAAAAATAGTTGATGTAGGCCAGACTAGTCGATCGTTGTAGGTAAACCAACAATATTTTGCAATTAAATCATGAAAAACATACTTGTTGACTATGGTCAATTTCATACATTACATAAAGTGAACAAGGAAAATTCTTCAATAATTTAAAAATTATCAAACAACTTTCCAAGGAAGCTGGTTATACCTACGTATTCAGCAACGCGAAATCTGCATTCACAATCGAACGGCGAGTTATAGAAATTGTCAAGTCACCCCGACTCAAAATAGTGTAACAATATTTTGTGCTAGCTGAATCAGGTTTATTACAAGAAACTAATATTAATATCATATTATACTTACATGACATGAAGAAATTGGAATGAATTATTTAAAAATACTAGCCATCGATTATAATACTAATGTAGAGTTTTTTCAACAACCTTTATGAATAAATTTTTTCTTTCATATTTTCTGTATTTAAACAATATTAATTCTCAACTCATTGTTGCTCGACCAAATTTTCAGCTAATTCTGCGCCTAAATTTACTCAGAATAACTAGTTCTACTCCCAGTGGGTATATAATATATCGTAGAGTAGAAGTATTCTCCCCGAAAATGATAGATTATTGTATCGAAAGTTAAAAGTGAGGATAGGGATTGGTTTTAATAACCTTTCGGTAACTCCTTGCCCACGACTTTTTCTCCAGTACAATTTGGCTGTAATTTGGTATTTGGGATATTTCTTTGGGCAAAAGAAAACTATCACAATTTGTATAAATTCAGTCCAAATATTTGCATCCCTAAACTTGAGCGAAGGGATCGGCGGAAAGATGCATGGGCGGAGTTGAAAGAGGTTAAAATTAATTATGAACAAAATATTCGAAATTCAGCCTTCTAGGGATTTTTTAAAGGATTTTTGCACCCACTCTAAATTAAGTTAGAGGGTTGAATATCTGTACGTGAATTAGGAAGTTGTAAAGAAAGTTTTCCTTCTTTGTATATTTTTTTTCTTTAACTGCTACCATTTATATTTAGAGATCTTTTCTTTTTTCCGCAATTTTTGTGGATTCACATACTTCCAGAGCTTTCACAGATTGAGTTGTGGTACGTGGATTAATTTGATGTTATGAAAGAATCCTTTGGGGGTTTAAATACTTGTATCAAACCATATTAATGAGGAGATTTCATATTTTTTCGTAAGTTTCAAGGTTTTGTTCACCTAGCTCCACAGCTCCTTCAAATTAAACTTTAAATTTTGTATGTGAAAAAACAATCATAGAAATTACGCTCTGCTACTCCACATCTTTGTTTTTCCAATTATCACACTCACTCTTCCGAATTCTAATAAAGTGAGCAAATACACCGTTATAACGATAATTCAATTCATAACATACTATAACGAAAACTTAATGTAATAATAAATGACTACTTAAGTACGACAAATTTCATCCAATGCTTAAAATTCAAAATAATGAATTTAAGTGAAAATTTAGATGAAAAATACGAAAAACAAGTACATAAATTATCTATTTCATGATTTTTTGAATCTTATGAATCAAAAATTAATTATTTGGCAAAAATTAACAATTTATGGTTGCCTTGAAATAGAAGAGAAAGTCTGGAAAATTTATGATTACCATATAAAAATGAGCTACGTACATTTTATCATCTTTTTTTGGCTTTTTGATGAGTTAGAAAATTTGATAATATATTTTTGTGCAATTTATTCAAGCAACAAATACTGCAGGTAAATAATATTTTTCTATTCCCTAATTATCAAAACCACGCCGGTAAATTAATAAATACAATTTTCATCACATCCTTTATTGATTATTTTTATTGGCAGGAATTTTGCATCACGTGTTTGTTTCTTCATGGATGTCAATGCAGAATTGATGTATGCGGACCTGTCTATTCTGTAAAGTTCTAGTACTCCAGAAATTTAATGCCATTGTGTGTGAAAGAGTATGTCACAGTTTTCAAGTTTCGCTGTTGGAAACTGAATGCTTTCTAATCACGTAATCATTTACCAAATTGGCTATGGATATATTCCCCATTTTAATTCACACGTAGTCATCCCATTCATTTCCTATTTTCATTTCCTTAGTGAAACAATGCTTTGTTGTTAGACATATTTCTATACGGAACTTCAATTATCAGAAATTTTACTGTTATTCTTTCCGAAAATAATAGACTATTCTAATATATTACTGTGGTATACCGATTTTCCAGTTTTTTTCGATAAATGTGTGTGTGAAAGATGAATCGATAATGAAAATCTATGATATATAAAATCTAAGAAATATGAAAACAAGGAACTAAGAAATTTATAATATATGAGAATGCCCCCAACAAAAATATTATGCGACATTCAATCATACTATGAAAGTAATATTTCCAAATATTGAAATAACTTATATGCTCAAGTTAATCGTTATACAAGAATACCTCTCGGAACTATTTTGAAACATTCACATGAAATGTGAAGTCTAAGTCTTTTACTATAGCTAGTCCATATTAAATTTGTATAGACTTATACACTTTTCATTTTTCTTGATAATCAACAATCATACACAGAATTTGATGTTTCAAACTTAAAAATACTTTAAATCAAAGAAATGGCTTATCATAGCCAATCATAGGGTATGGCCTCTTCTATTGTTTTTAAGCAGGAGAATAATTATTTTATTGGAAAATATTTCGAATCAATTATTTATTATTAACATTATACCAGCAACTGCATGTATTATAAATTTTTTCCAATGCTTCATAATAAAATAATATTGCTTTATCACCTGCATAAACATAATTAATAATCTATCATATTAGTACTTTTTCAGATATATCTCTAAAGGTATATTACATTTCGAGTAATCCGAATTTCAATTTCAGTCACGATTGTTCGTAGAATAAAAAACTTCAATACTAGATTATATAAATATTGAAAATTATGCAACTTTTGCGAAATGTTGGGTACCTAACCTGTTCGATAATTTCGTAATCTCACTAAAATATTGAGCTAATGAATTGAAATTTCCCTGTAGCTAAAATATTATCAAGTGACTGGTACGCCAATAATATTCCACAACTTAGGCTTGATCACGTATTCCCTCTGCGTGGTTTCTTGGGTTGCTGGAATTGTGATCATGCTGGCCCAGTATTATTTACAATTTGACATGGAGCTTTGGCATACTTTTGCTTATTTTCACATTCTTGCCATGCTAAACTGTTTATGTTCTTTATGGTTCATAAACTGTACCGCAAAGGGGCGAGTTGCAGGGTGGCTTGCAAAGAATGTTGAAGACGCTCTGAAACAGCCCAATACAGCGAACCGACTAGCAGAATACAGAGATTTATGGGTGAGTCAGAATTACTTCTAATTTCGAATAAAGAAATCAAAAAATAGTGCTTGAATAAGAAATATTTTCAGCGCACAATTGTGATAATTCTGTTTTTCTTACTATGAATTCTGAGGTATTAGTTGAATATTATATTTTTGTAACGACAAAGCTCATATTTTTGAAGTAATTTTATCTAAAGTATTATTTTGTGCTTCTAATTTTGTGAACTCTATATCAAATATTCAAAAACATAGATAATATTAGATATAATAATTCAACCCCCATGGAAGAACTCAAAACGAATTATATTTTATTGATATATTCCAAATTTGTGACAAAATACTAAATTGTGAATTCATTATTCACAAATAAGATTAATAGTTTTACTGAATAAATTACAAAACTTCTAGATCAATTAAATATGGTTCCCTTGAAACATCTGTGCCTCACTGTCTCAAAATAATTACTCTAGTCTACAAGTGGAAAACAATGAAACCAAAAATATTCTCAACATTTTAATATCACTTGAACTCAAATCCAACAAACATATGTAAACTTGACAGGTAATGTTTCTGATGCTACGATAACAAAAACCCTTGAGGTGTACTTTTAACTTACTCACTCTTTATATATATATATATATATATATATATATATATATATATATATATATATATATATATATATATATATATATATATATATATATATATATATATATTATATATATATATATATATATATATATATATATATATATATATATATATATATATATTTTATATATATATATATATATATATATATATATATATTTTATATATATATATATATATATATATATATATATATATATATATATATATATATATATATATAGGTATATATAGGTATATAGGCATACCTATAAAAATTTCATCTACTTCATCACAACTGGAAAACAATGAAACATATAGTTCTAAACTATATATCATTTCGCTCGTACATTCTGAAAATAACCAAAAATATTCCCAAAATTTTAATATCACTTGAACTCAAATCCAACAAACCCATGTATATTTGTAAAATTTTTGATGATACGATAACACAAACCCTTGTGGTGTATTTTTAACTTACTCCCTCTTAGATATATATATATATATATATATATATATATATATATAGATATATATATATATATATATATATATATATATATATATATATATATATATATATATATATATATATATATATATATAGGTATATAGGCATATTTGAATTTCACCTACTTCATGTTTATATACGCTGTTAGCATTTTTTTGAATTATCAAGCATCTGTTCATGAGCCGACATCTATTATATATATTTAAATATCAATTTTAGGGAATTTGGAGCTGAACATAAAGAAAAAAAATTCAATTTATTCACTCTCTTCCTAACCCAACATATTCAAATACATTATCTTGCCACGAGTTTGCTTGCATTAACTTCTCTTTTTATTCTGGTTCAAAAACACGCGAAGTTTTTGTTAGAGGTTTTTTTATTTGTTCATTTTTATTTTATTGTTAAGAATCGTGTACAGTGTAGAGAAACCATTACACCTAAAAACTTTCTGTCACTTTTCTTCATCCATTTCGAATAAGTGAAATTTATTATTGATTCAAGAAACGCAACAGTTTATGAATTTAAAATTTGGAAGGGTAACTGTAGTATACATATATATAATATGCAATTCAATATGGTCCTTTAGGCCAGATAGGCGAAATTGGCCTCAAGACAGGGTACTTCCAGCAAGAAAAAAGTAAAATACGCACCAGCTGGTGATAGTACAAAGCTCAAGCAAATTAAAAAATTGTCAAACTTCTTTTGTTGAAGGAAGACAATGAAGCTCCTCTTAGTTGAATAGTAGATATATTTCCAGTTAATAACGGGATAATTCGTTTTAGTGTAAAGACAAGTTCGAGAACTTACGCCATCTCTGGCCTAGAACCCCTACCTTTGATCATTAATGCCATTATATTTTAAGTATTGAGTTAGTTTGAAAATTACTAGTTATGAATAGGTTCGACCTATAATCTTGTACATTCTTCGCATAAATTCAAAACAACACGATTTTTCGGGGAAATCACAACATGAAACAGACATGTAAGAGGTAGAAAGTAAACAATCGTTGTGCATGTCTTTTGATTTCAAAATAGCTCTGCTGAAGCTGCCTGAACTTGTTCAGAAATGTTGCACTTTCTTGTTAAACTCACTACAGATAGTAATATTACATGTAGTGAATTTGATTGTTTTGTAGTCAAATTACAAACTATAAAAAAATTTGAAAAACGCTTTTCACCATGTAATTCATCATTTCTAGTTTACAAAAATGAATATTATATGTTCTACATTGTTTGTAGTTCAAAGTAGTGATTTATTTATTGCTGTAGCAGAAATAGAAGTCCTAATAAAACGTAAAAATCAAATATAAAACTTATTACTATCTGGAATAAACTGATAGTCACCATTGGTTGGTGTCACTTGAAACAGCTGCCTATAATTACAATAGAGTGGCTATTACTGTAGTTACTGTCGCTACAACAAGATTTAATTTTTTCCACAATTATAGGTTGCCGGAGTAGTAAGAGACGATATATATTTTTCAAATTGATGATATAGTACTGATAATTGAAATCGATAATGATTATCCAGTTCAAGTACGAATTTTTTTTGTAACTACAAGTAACTACAAACTATCTGGAATAAATTATGAGTTATAGTTGGTTGGTGTTTCTTGAAACAGACATAGAGTGGCTATTACTGTAGTAACTATCGCTACAACATAAAATTTTCTTCAGGTATAGGTTGCAGGAGTAATAAGACACGAAACACTTTTATCTGATAGTCTCTTACTACGTCAACTGTAGAAAAGAAAATTGTTATAGCGATAGTTACTAGAGTAATAGCCACTCTATTGTAAATATAGGTAGCTGTTTCAAGTGAAACCAACCGATTGTGACTCACAGTTTATTCCAGTCAGTTTGTAGTTAGTTATAGTTGCAAACAAATTTTATACTTGAATTCAATAATCATTATCGATTTTAGTTATCAGTACTATCTCATCAATATCATAAAAAAATGTAGAGGCGTCTCTTACTACTCCTGTAACCTATAACTGTGGAAAATAAAATTTTGTTACAGCGATAATTACTACAGTTTCAAGTGACACCAACCAATTATGAGCTACAAGTTATTCCAGACAGTTTGTAGTGAGTTGTTGAAGAAAATTAAATTTTAAACTTGATTTTTACGTTTTATTAGTACTTATATTTTTGCTACAGTAATAAAAGTTCACTACAGTGAACTACAAATGATATAGAATATATAATATTCATTTTCGTAAACTAGAAATGATATGTGTTTCATATTTATTTTAGTTTACATACTGACTACAAAAAAAATTAAACTCACTTCAATATTACTATGTGTAGTAAGTTTAACTAGAAAATGAAACATTTCTGATCAAGTCCGGTTCCAGGTTCAGGCAGCTCTCCGCTGAAAGGAGAGTATGGCAGTGACAAAGGCATAAGTAAAGGCAGCGCGAGCTATCCGTTTACAAACTCGCGCTCTCCACTTCCCTGCTCACTACCTCGAAAGTAAGTTGCATGTGAATGGGATGTTACACTGCTCCTACGAATGAAAGTGGAGAAACGTATTAATAATCTGAACTTACTGGTGTCCCCTTGAATGAATAATAGCTATATATCATTTAGATGTTGATAAATTGATATTGCATCTCCTCTACGTCTAATTCTCCATGATATTTTCTCAAAGAAATGGTAATTATTTTATATTTCTTTATGAATTAACCGACATTACATCTTCTTCATATAAGACTCAACTCATTTATAGTATCATAAAATAAAGACGAATCATTTTACAGGTTGATTTATCTCATATGATGCAACAACTTGGGCGGGCATACTGTGGAATGTATGGTCTGTACTGCATACTCATACTACTGACCACCATAGTGGCTACTTATGGTTGTTTAACAGAAATTCTTGATCACGGATTCTCATTTAAGGAGACAGGATTATTTCTTATTGCATTTTATTGTCTTACCTTATTATATATTATCTGCAATGAAGCCCACCATGCTTCAAGGAAAATGGGTCCCGAATTCAGAGATCTTCTTCTTAATGTGCACCTCACTGCACTAGATCATAGAACAAGAGAAGAAGTACATATGTTTTTAACAGCGTTAGACAAAAACCCAGCTGTCATGAATCTGAATGGTTTTGCCAACATAAATCGGGGACTTCTGACGTCTGTAGGTATCAATGTATTGTCTTAGTGAATATCACGAAAATATATTGATGAATACCACTTTTTTTACTTCTGATTTGCTTCGAATTTCGACAAATTAAAACCAAATATTCAAAATAAAGGTCATTTTTCGAAGTTATTCCTATAATTTTTCAATAAGAAATATTTGACATGACTTGTTTGAATTTCGAAAAGTTTTCTTTTCTAAAAGGAGGTATCTCTTCTCTAGGTGATATGATATATCATGCAAGTTCTGTAAGAATTATGCGAAGATTCCAGAAATTTAATAAAAATTGCATTTTGAATAATGACATTAGGATTGAGTTGAGAACTCAATCTTCCCGATGGTGACCGAAATTGCAATCGCAGTGTTATATTTTTCGAAGTATTTTTGTGATAATAAACATAGTATATTGAAGTTTTGTTTTTTTCATATACATATATATATATATATATATATTAATATAAATGTAGTCCTTGACTGGACTAGTTGAAAAACCTGTGTTCAGGAAGCAACTAAGAAAGTATTTTCCTTGGGGTTGCAGTCAATTGGAAATTGCCATATTCAAGTAATTCTCGAAGTTAAATTGTCAAGGCACGTGGGAAAACAAAAGTCCTTTATAGAAAACAGGT
>JARQZK010003820.1:70000-80844 GCA_030704885.1 Cynegetis impunctata
ATGCTATTTTCAAGAAAATATCTTGGTGAAAATGTGATGTACGTTTTTCTGCATTTATTGAATAACTAATTTTGTTGTTTCAAGATCTACTCGTGAGAAAATATTCATTCCTATGGGATTGAAATATTTATCAATTCTGTTGTTGTTCTGAACTATTATACACAATGTTTTTCATCAAATATAAACTTCAGATAACTAATGAATACATATATTGAAAGATCTAAGTGCTGATATAAATACATTGTAAAAAAAATATTACACTTAAATGTCTTTCAAGGAGTCAATGTCCTCAAATAATAATGTCTAATCAAAACGACTTTGAGCTTATGGAGCACAATATGGAGTGAGTATTGGTATTTTGATCTCGCTGAGTAATATTTTTGATTATTCGAAGGAACATGCAAGTGTAATAATCTCATTCATATGAATCAACATTCATGCAGCATCGTAACAAATAAAATATGTATAGCATATTTCCACAAACCAAATTCAATTCATCATCCACACCAAACCATCTTCAGATACAAATAATTGGTGAAGCCAAATTTACAGAGTGTAATATTATATGTTTGGTAGAAACTCATATCACAGATGATATACAAAAACATGAGATGGGCATATCAGGTTATGAGTATATAAATTATATATCAGAAAATAAACGAACTGGAGGAATATTGATTTATTCAAGGGAAAACATGCAATACACAGTTAAAACATTATTAAATAAAGAAAATTATTTGTGGCTAGCTGGTGTTGAAGTTAAATTAGGTCAAACAAAATATATTATTGTTACATTGTATCACCCTCCTGGTATAAAAAATTCCTCATTTATTGGTGACATGGAGAAAGTACTTGAGAATATGACAGAATTTCAGGGTGAAGTGTTATGGTGTGGGCGATTTTAATATGGATTTCAAAAAAGATACATATTATGTCAATAAATGCAAAGCATTAATTTATCAAAATGGTTTCGAACAAATTGTGGAACAAAGTAGACGTATAAATGCAAATAGCTCAACTCTTATTGACTATGTAATCACAAATAATAAGAATATAAAATATACCATTCATCAGACACCTAAAATATCAGATCATTCGATAATATCAATTGATATAAGATTAAACATAGAGAAAAAAAAGGAAAATATGAAGTTTCATACAAGAACTACAATCCTGATATTCTTCAGGATAAGATAAAGCAAATAGAATGGAATAATGATATAACTGATATTAACGACTTGGCTGAAAGTTTCATAGAACCAATAAAATTTATATTGGACGAAATGTGTCCTATAATAACAGCGGTAAAGTGTGACAAAATCGTAGCAAAATGGATAAAGCAGGCTATTATTGAGTTGATGAAAGAAAGAAATGTAAAATATAAACGGGCAGTATTTACAAGAGATCATCAAGATTGGGAAATATACAAACAATTGAGAAATAAAGTGATAAGCAAATTAAAAACTGAAGAAAAAAAATTCTATCATAATCTCATAGAAGAAAACTCAGTTAAAAATGTATGGAAGATTATAAAACCTCTGTTACCAAATTAATTAACAAATCATAAAAATGAAGTAATATTCAACGACTTGAAAATAGAAAATAATAAAATGATAGCTGAACACTTCAACTCTTACTTCGTAGAAAGTATAAATGACCTTGTCACGCAGATTCCCAAGTTTGCATCACGGAAAAATATGTTGGCAATATCGCAACTTACAATGAATTTTCAAAATTCCAAGTTGTGCCTATAAAAGAAGTTAAAGGTATAATCGTGTCACTGAAAAAAGCATCCTCACCTGATGATGGAATCTTAAAGAATTTGTTTGATATTGTCGGAAATCGAATATTGGATGTGGTAAACACTTCGCTGAAGTATGGTGTTTTTCCGGATAAATGGAAAACTTCAATTATTATACCAGTAGAAAAGGTTATAAATACAAACAAATGTGAGGAATTTAGGGCTATAAATACAGTTCCTGTATATGAAAAGATATTGGAAATCGCTGCAAAGCGTCAACTAATTAAGTACTGTGATATAAATGATGTTCTTGTAAAAAATCAATCCGGTTTCCGTGTAAATCACTCTTATGAGAGTGCGATCTTGAGTGTTTGTGATAAATGGATGAAGGAGTTAGATAGGGGATGGATTGTAATGGTCGTCTTTCTAGATTTTCAGAGAGCGTTCGAAACCATAAATAAGGACTTCTTATTAGAAAAAATACAAAAAATTGGAATAAAAGATACTGTACATAATTGGTTTAGTTCTTATCTGGTTAACAGGCATCAAAAAGTTAAATTCAATGGTGAGATATCTTCTTCTCGAAGCAATCTTCATGGTATACCGCAGGGAACGGTCTTAGGACCGTTGCTATATTTACTATATATAAATGACATTAGCAATTATGTAAAAAATTGTCAAATAAGTCTGTTCGCAGATGATACTATATTGTATGTTTCTGGTAAAAATGTAGATGTTTTAACACACTTGATAAATGATGATTTGAATGAAATTTTCATGTGGTTATGTGATAATAATATGAAAACAAATGTCAAAAAGTCAAAATATATGTTGATAGGCTCACCATATAGTATAAAAAAAATAAACACATAAAATTGTAAAATTTGAATAAATGGAATGGGTTTGGATAGAGTAGTTGAAATGAAATATTTAGGCATAATTATAGATGAAAATTTGAGTTTCAAGAATCACACAGAATATATGGCAAACAAAATGTCAAAGAAAATCTATTTTTTGTCTAGATTGAGCAACAAACTCAATCTGAATACTAGAGTATTGCTACTTAAAACTATTGTTCTACCACATTTAGAGTATTGTGCGTCGTTGTTATTCAACATACAAAGAATTCAAATTACTGTGTTACAAAAAATGTGGAAAAAGAACACCGATAAAACTAATGCTTCAAACACTAAATCTGATGACTGTAGAACAACGACTAGGTAAATTATAAGAATATGGATTTTATATTCAAAATAAAAAATCAAAAGTTACCAACTTATTTAAGTGAAAAAATACAGTATGTCAGTGATGTGCACAAATATGAGACAAGGCATCGAGATGGTATATTTATTGATACATATGTCACCACATTAATGCATAAATCCACATTAAGTAATGGAATTAAGTTGTTTAATGATTTACCAACAACTTTAAAATATTGTAAATGTTATAATGAATTTTAAAAAAATTTGTTCAATTATATATATGACAATGATGGATTAATTTAAGTGGATAAAAAATATTGTAGGATTAATGTAATAGTTTTTGGACTAAATAAGTGTATATTATTATAATTATTATTATTATTATTATTATTATTATTATATAGAAATTGAAATATTTTTGAAAAAAATACTGAATAAAAGATATTTATAACAATTTAATTCAGAAAGTGTCACTTTTCTGCACTAGTGCGGAACAGTAAAAATATCAAATAAAGTAGATATACCAATTTGTCACACAGTAGCATCTATATTGATAATACCAAATTTAGGGGAACGCGTCATAATCGTTATAACAAAGCGGAAAACTAATTATAATCATCAAAGAATTATTATACAAAAGAAATATATCTACAAATTTGGGACACCCAGTATCATAAATATCAATAACTGCTATTAATAATAACATAACAATTAGCATGCCACGTCAGTGTCAGTTATAACAACATGTCAAATTTTGCCTTTATCGCCCTGCCAACATACTGTCAACAATTCTAATAAATTAAAAACTTTAACTTAAAGCAAGACGCGTTTATGATATTGTGTTTACTATTATATTATCATGGACTGATCCGATGATGAGTTGCCCGAGTCAATACTGAAAGCAGCAATAGATGTAGAGTTGCTACCGGAAAAGTCGAAACACAGGTACAAAAAAGAATATGCAGCTTTTAACAAGTGGTGCGAAAGTCAGCTGGTGAAAAGTTTAAAGGAGGAAGTTTTTGGCATATTTTATACATCTAAGCAGAAGCTACCGTTTCAACACATTATGGTCCAGATATTCGATGCTTAGAAATGTTATTAAAATTCAAAACAACGTGGACATCGGTCAATATAGTGAGCTCACGTCTTATTTAAAGAAACAAAATGTAGGATTTCAACCAAAAAAGGCCAAAATTTTCGATCAATGGATCGATCGTAAAAAAAGTTTTCCAGATTATTATTCACTAAATGGGCATTATAAAGAGGCGCCCCCCATAATGTTGATATGAAAGGTTTCGAAGATCAGCCAGGGGCAAGTTGTATAAATAATCAACTTCAGAATTCATGTGTTTATGTTTTTGAGGATATGGTGTCACAAATGTATCACATGTTCTTGAAATAACTTTATCACATTGTCCATGAATAATAAATAAGATTGAAAAATCTTCGTTTGTATAATATAACCGGGGTGCCATTACAATAACTTGAAACGTCAAATACGATCGTGGCTATCCTAGATCTAATTGTTGAATGATTAAATGCAAAATCGCCATGTAAAAATATTAAATTGACAATATTTCGAAAACTATAAATTTTAGGTATAGATAACCTCATACAAAGTTACCTTAATTTTTGATGTTAAATACTACAAAATAAGAAAAATTGTGGGTTTCCATTTGAAAAAATTGATTTTTATCAGTTTTCTCAATCTCATTTTATATCTTATTTTTTGAATACCCTGTATGATTAGTTATCCAAATATCAAACAAAATCTATTGAAGGAAATCCTCCTCAACAAGGAATCCAACCCAAAGTAAGTAATAATGACTTCCTTATAATGCCCATTTAGTGAATTATAATCTGGAAATCTTTTTTTATGATCAATGGATAGCCAACAATGGACCAAATTTTTTGGCCACCTCGCTCCCCAGGCCAATCAGTACCCTATTTTCATTTATGGAGGTACACGATTTTTTTTTATAGAGAACAGTGAAAAATATTGTGTATACCACCGCAGTGGCCACCATGGAATATTGCATGAGACGAGTAAGTACAGCCAATAAGAAGAGCCACCCATGAACAATTGGGGCTTAGATGCGCAAAATTTCTAGAAGTTCAAAGACACCAATTCGACCATTTACTTTTTAATATCGTTAATAACTGGTTTATTTCTGTACATTTTTCCTTTGCGGGTCCAAATTTCTTCAAGTTTTTTATAATTCGTCTTATAGTATTTGGTGATTGTTTCGTTTTTGAGAATATCGTGTCATAATTGTATCATCCGTTCTTGAAATAATTTTATCACATTGTCCATAAATAATAAAAAAGATTGAATAATCTTCGTTTGTACAATATAACCTGGATGCCACTACGATGATTTCAAATATCAAATACGATCGTGGCTATCCTAGATCTAATTGTTTAACGATTAAATGCAAAATCGCCATATGAAAATATTAAATTGGCAATATTTCGAAAACTTCAGATTTTAGGTATAGATAACCTCATACAAAGTTACCTTCTTTTTAAATGCTAAATACTACAAAATAAGAAAAATGGGGGTTTCCAAAAATTGACTTTTGTCAGTTTTCTCAATCTCATTTTAGATCTTATTTTTTGAACACTCTGTATGATTAGTTATCCAAATATTATACAAAATCTATTAAAGTAGATCCTTTTCAACATGGGATCCAACACAAAGTAAGTAATAATGACTTCCTTATAGGAACAATTGATAATAATTATATAAGGACTTGCAATCGTCATTTTTGACATACCAACTTAAATATGTCAAAAGCGCTTAGACTTAGGTATAGGACGTGATACATAAAATCTGCCTAGAATCTTAGGTAGAATTCAAAAATATAATAATATATGAGGTGTCTCGTTTAAAATAAGCGACAATGATCTATATCCGGTGTAACCGGAAATGTCCAATAGATGAAAATATTTCAGCTGAGTAGGCCCTAAGACATCTAGCAAGGTTCCAAAATTTCGAATTTTTCCTAAATTTAGTTTCTGAGACATTGATCGATGCAGTTCCTGGTATATATATATATATATATATATATATATATATATATATATATATATATATATATATATATATATATATATATATATTAACATAAATAAGAAAAAATTATTGTCATGTTGGAAAAAATTCAATTCAATGATACTTTGTATTCAAATATTAACGTCATGAAAGTAGTGTCATACAATTTGTCATTCTAGAAGTATATAAAGGTACATGGCGGTTACTGAGATGTTGGATAAAACTTAAACAATCTTTCACGAACTTCCGATTATCAGTAGTGCTGTTCATCCCATCTACAAGGCGGATGTAACTCCTCGAATTTTAATCGGAAAGCTATTATCGCATGCTTCTCAGTAAATTACATCAGTTGAATCATTCATTAAGAAATTTCATTAGCCAGAAACAAAAGCACCATTCGGTGTATCATTCTCGAGATATTGTACGCGCGAAAGAATGCGATGCCGCCGTTATTTCAAAGACAAGGTATGCACAATTATATCTTCATTCAGGACATTAATTATCAACGTTACATAGTTCGAATTTTTATGTTCTGCGATTCTAGCATATATTCAATGGAACTGCAGGTCCGGCATCAATCAGACTTCCCAATCGCAAGTGCAGTTTACACAGTTAACATGAAAGTTGCATAAATATTATTAAAGTATTCTTAGAGGGTGAATGAAGTTATAGGGTTGAAAATTCATAAATGAATTGAGTTCATATTAAGGAAGTGCCCTTTAGAAGTATTAATTTTTTTTCAAATCGCCGCCATTTTTATTTAGAGATTTCTTATTTTTTCGTGGTTCTTGAGAATTTGCTCACCTGCAATTCTTCTGCAGATCTAGTTAAAGTGTTAGAATTCAGTACTCAGATTGAATGAATGTTGAGGTACGACTCTTCATAGGTTTCAGCTCTTTTCCTCAATAGCAACCATTTCAATGAAGAGATTTTATGTTTTCAGGAACACGTGATTTATTTAGCTGTGATGCTAGCCCTTGCAAATTCCCCAATACACGCTGCAATACTCGAAGTCTATTTACAGTTCGAATCACACCTCGTCCAGCTGTGTATCACTTCGCGAAAGTAACATAAAAATACACAATCAAAAATATCAGCTATGAATTCATCCATACCACAATTTTTTTTGAAATATTTAAATTTCCTTGGCGCATCCACTAGGTTTGTTAGATCACATGTTTCAAGTTTCATCAGAATGATATGCTAGCGTAAATTGAACTCGGGCAAAGACAAAGATCTTTGAATTGAAATTGCTGAGAATTATAAAACTGCCTAATTATTTAATTTGAATCCATTTATAGTAATATTCCCTTTAATTGTTGTACCTGAATTTTTAATCATTCAAATCAATATATTCTCATAAATATATGGGAAAGTTTCATCTTCAAGCGCTTAGCTAAATTTTTAGAGAATTGTCTCATTTGAATTTTTCATATTAACTGTTCAATGATGCTAGGAGTTAGGAGGACAATTATTAAGCTATTTAATATTGGTGAAACTTAGTATGAATTTCGACAATCCTGCAAGTATTAATAATACTAAAATTGATTGAAAATACTGATTATTGAGAATCAAAGACAAGAAATCTGAATTATTTTATTGGGTTGACAGAAAATTGATGATCATTTAACCAATTTTACAAAATAATGATATTCAATAGTCAGAACACTAGAGCATTGAAACTAGGAATTCATCTGGTAACCTAAAAACCCTCTCAAAAAAAAATAATAATCATGGAAGAAATGTATTTCAATGAAATTTAATCATGTTAAAATAATAAACTACTAAAAATATATTCCATATTATTGTACGACTTATTGAAGCATAGTGAATTTGATCTCCTATTTCATTATGTTCAGGATTGGAACTACAAAAAAGATTTATTTTACTTCCTACTCGTAATCCATTATGAAACTGCTACCGCTACCGCACGGGAACAAACTACCTCCTCGACACTTGCCCCCCTTGTAATCTAAATAACTATTATTTTCCTCCATACTAAAGACTACAGCTAGTATTTTCTTGATTCCTGTTGAGGCTCTTTCGATGTCTGAACATTTGACATCTTTAAATGAATTAATTATTGGCATTAGGCGAAGCAAGTAAGAAACGCTTCTTACTAAATCCTATTCTTAGGTACGCCTTGAATTAAAAATATCTTTTTTGATTCAAAATCATCTTAAAATATATAAATTTGTTAAAATAGCCCCGGTCCTGCTTTCTAATGGCTATTCTATCTATAATATTCCTAAGCACGTGCAATAGAAAACACATGGAAGCAAAAAGCGCGCAATAGTTGCTTGCAGTTCGAAGGCGCCACGCTCTTTATTCAACTTGGCACGTCCACAAAACTGTTTAATGTTCCGCTACATCTCTTGGTCATTGCCAGATAATGACACTATGCAGTTTAACTATCATAACTCCGATACACTTAAGTCGTTAGGATATACGTTAACAACGCATGGGGCTAATAGACAAAGTGCTGTTTGAATTAACTCATTCAATCGTTAGCAAAGTAACTATGGGAATGTTTCGTTGCTCCATTCAAGTTTTACTTCTTGAATTAATGTATCTACATGTAGAAAATTTCATTCATCTACTGAATTTATATAATCGCATTAAATCGTAGTAATACCTTGGTAGAATATTGATCAGTTGATTAGATGTCACCTGCAATTTATTTCATTAGTAAATCACAAGGTTGTCAATGACTTCAAAGCTTCAGGAAATAATAGAATATTATCTTCATTCTTATTTTCATAAATTAACAAGACGTTTTTTTCTACTCTTCTGAGTGAAATATAACTTTATAATTAATAGTTATACGTAAAGATTGAGTTCTGATATCCCTGTTTGAGGTACTGTGATTTTATTGAGGGTCTTTTTCACGCACCGCGATCGGTACCATAAGGGACAATACAGTTTTTGTCACACACAAAATATTCGTAAATAGCAAACTAATTTGTTGGGACATGAAACTTCAAACCGCAATGATTATATGAATAATAATAATAAAATGACATCTCTTTATAACATATATAAAAATATTACATAAGTAAAAAACGTGAGCAGCAAAGCTCCATCAATAAGGTCGTATTTTTCGCGCGAAATGCATCGCGCCGAGATGCGATTCTAACGAACTGAATTATGTTTTGAAAAATCACGCTTAAATTGCAAACCTAAGTAAAAAGTTCAAAATAATTACTTCCTTACAAAAAATTTGCAAAGTGCATCGTGATTGAGGAAAAAAGTTGAAACCAACGAAAAAACGTATCTCAATATCAACCCGATTCCAATTCACATACCAAATTGAAACCCTCTATTGTGAGAAAACAATTCGCGAAGTGTATTGTGTACTGAGTCGAGGTGCTCAACGTTAACTCAACCTACGTACCAAGTTTGGATCCTCTAACTCAATCTGCAGAAGTTGTGGCAAATTTTCGAAAACCACGAAAAACACGAAATATCAATCAAGGGGATGCAAATATGTATATATATATATATATATATATATATATATATATATATATATATATATATATATATATATATATATATATATATATATATATATATATATATATATATATATATATATATATATATATATATATATTTCTATATATTTATATAATTATATATAGATATATATATAAATATATATATATATATATGTTTATTCGAATTGTTGTTGCCTGTGAACTATTTCTAATCTCTTGATAATTATTAGCAATAACAGGCTAATTTTGATATAAAGCCACGAATAACGTGGCGAAACGTCAACTTTTTAATAAAATCGAGTTTCTTGAGATTCAACAAGCCTGTTATTGCTAATAATTATCAAGAGATTATTTATATATATATATATATAAATATATATATATATATATATATAAATAAATATATATAAATATAAATATATATATATATATATATATATATATATATATATATATATATATATATATATATATATATATATATATATATATCTATATATATATATATCAGACATGAAATTTTTTTCGAAAATCGTGGTGTACAAGGTCTCAAACGGATAGAAATCTACTTCCGCACCTGACTGCTTTTCTTCGATACACTGCAATAGTATACATTTTATGGGATAGAATACGACTGAAAATGTGTAACCAGCAGAGCCCCGTCACTAAGGTCTTATTTTTCGCGCAAAGTGCATCGCCTCGAAATGCTATTTAAACGGCATAAATTACGGTTTGAAGAACCACGCTTTGATAGCAAACCAAAATAAAATTTCATTTATTATTCGCGAAGTGCATCGCGCACCGAAAAAACACGCTTTAATAGCCAACCGTAATTAAAATTTGAAAATAATTTTTTTATTAGCAACAAAAAAATCATATCGCGAAGTGCACCGCGTACTAATAGCGAAGTAGGTCTAAATGCGATTCAAATCAAATAGTATCTACGAAGTGCAGCGCATTTGACGAAAAGAATTGAAACACACATTGTATCGTATTTCAACATGAACTCAATCCACTAACCAAATTCCATCAAAACTCAATCAAGAACCACGAAAAAAAAAAATATATATAAATATATATATATATAAATATTTATATTTATATATATAAAAAAAAATATATATATATAAATATATATATATATATATATATAATATATATAAATATATATATATATATATTTTGTTTTTTCTTGGGTTTTGAGTGAGTTTTGATAGAACAGAACTTGTGTGATTTATGAAAATTTCTCAAACCCCAGTCATTTAAATATATTTTTATATATATATATATATATATATATATATATATATATATATATATATATATATATATATATATATATA
>JARQZK010003821.1:0-2500 GCA_030704885.1 Cynegetis impunctata
ATATATGTCAAAGACCAGACCACCATCTAATGTTTGTAGTCCACAGAGATTGCATTCGATGCAATGAGAATATCATCTCATAGACAATGTAAAATGAAATAATTTTCATGTCAGCCGTTCCTTTGGCATAAATTAAAAATTCAATTCAAGTTTTTTACGGCGTTTACTTATAAGAATGTTTTGTGAAATAATGGGCCTTATAATTAAAAATGTGCATTTAGTTCATACTCCACGTGGTATGAATAAAAACCAGAAGCAGATACTCCGATCGAGTAGGTACTCTTGTGTACAATTTATTGTGAGTATATTGTCATTTTTGATATGAATAAAATTGTTTTTATGCTCTTTAGGATAAGAATATACTCCATCATGTTGGAGTCTGATAGTCACCATACTTCAGTTTGACCGCGACAGAGCTATGGCTAAGTTCGTGCTTAATTTGCGTTCAAAAAAATATTATAAATCTAGAACAAGTACGTGTCATCATAGCTTCGAAGCATTATATAGATTTAGTAAAGAAAATGTCGAGTGGCTATCAAAGAACATTTGGTTATAGAATCGGAAGAAACATGCGGTTATGCTATATGTAATACTGATAAAATGAAAATATTTTTGAGATATGTAGGTGATCCGGGGTTTCAAACAGAATTAGGAGAAAATATTGGTTTTCGCCAAACTTCTGTTTCTAAAGTTGTCTGTCGCAAGTTAATAACCAAATGATACAAAAATGTGGACGGTGGATAAAATTCCCCTCACACTCCGGCGGATTTAATAGAAGCCAAAGAAAGATGGCAAGCAAAGAACACTTTTCTATGTGCCATAAGTGTGATCGATTACACCCACATAAAAATAAAAAAACTACCTCTTAATGGTAATTTATATATTAATCGCAAGGGACATCATAGTATCAATATTAAAGCTATTATCGAACAGGCTCTGACAAGTTTGGAAATTAAACAGCAAGTATCTAATCCGTTAAAAATATTCAAATTGATACTTTACAGCCGTTACACAACCCTAAATTTTATATATATGTATATATATATATATATATATATATATATATATATATATATATATATATATATATATATATAAAATTTAGGGTTATGTAACGGCTGTAAAGTATCGATTTGAATATTTTTAACGGGAATGCAGCCAGTTTGATTTAAGAAATACTCTTTATACGGTGAGAGCTTTCGGAATTGCTTTATTCCTTCTTCAGTCACTCTATGTGCCACCATACAATGAGGGAAAAAAACATAAGATGTCTACATAAAGAATAACTTGATAATTCATATCCTAATAAGCTAATTAAAAAACTATTATATACCACTCCAGTTGATCTCTCTAAGGCACCTACATCAATTCATGATGAAAATGTCAATGGGACTAAGGAAAGTCAGATAACATTAATAAAGAAAAAATATTGTTCACTTCCTCAAATCAGAGAGTTGACTCCCAAGATATCTAATGTAATTAGACAGAATCAGGACATTATTATAGCTCATAAACAAGTCAAACCAGTTAGCTTATTATTTACGCAACTGAAAGATAAAACAAAACTATTGGGCAAATCTCATGTTATATATATACCTTGCCAGGATTGCAATCTAAAATATATAGGTCAAACCCAAAGAAATTTAAAATCGGGAGTTACATCCCACCGAAGTGACATAAAAGGTGGAAAAATCACATGTGTTTTAGCCCAACATATAATTTCTGAAAAACATACAACGGACTTTGATAATGTTAAAATATTAGGAAGTGAAAGAAATACGTATAAACGTAATTTTCTTGAAATGGTATTTATAAAAACTGAACCGGAATCAATGAATAAGAAAACAGACATCCAGAATTTGAGTTTATTATACATGAACATTTTAAATGCAGAGCGAATGTTGAAACAAGACAAGAGAATGAACAGATAAATTACTTTTAACGATTTGACCAGGATAGTTCCATTAGTTTGTCGGAACAATTATATTAACATCTGAATATAAAATTAAAATAAGAAAATTGTTAATGTGCTGCAACACACATCACAGCCAACAGGAAATATGACATATATCATCATAGACTAATGTTTTATAGTTTTTTAAGTACAGTGATTATTGTAGTCTTTTCAACCTGAAGGAATAGATTGTTTAAAATTTTTAAGTTTGAGGAAGTAATTTTTTGGAGTAATGTTAAGGGTATTAATGTGGTTTAGTTGTCCTAAGTTAGAATATGTTAAATTATGATTGTTAACCTCGCATACATGGTAAGTTGATATTCTTGTTGATTCTATGTAATTTTGATACATTTTGTTATCATTTTTAGAGTGACTGAAGAAGTAATAAAGCAATTCCGAAAGCTCTCACCGTATAAAGAGTATTTCTTAAATCAAACTGGCTGCGTTAAAAATATTAAAAAAAAATATATATATATATATATATATATATATGTTTTTTTGTAGGTTAAGAGTCACATGAAATATTATTATGTTAAAAATAAGGGT